>JANHFO010002762.1:41606-62930 GCA_032468095.1 Pareas carinatus | reverse complement strand
CCTCTGGCTCGACGCGCGCGGGGGGGGCGGGGGCCCGAGCCCTAACAGTTGATGACATTATATTATGATGTTATAATATAATGTAATAATACGATGACATTATATTATGATGTTATAATATAATGTAATAATACAATACAATACAATACAATATCTTTACAGTAATATTTGCAGCAATGTGTAGATGCACATACAGAGATGCAGAATTGAGTAACTCTCCAGATAGCAATCAGGTTACTTATAACATAGACATGAATCAAGCTCACTGCCTGAAACTGTTAGAATAAAATAAATCAGTAGGACTACGAATTCTTTTAAAATGGGCAATAAAACATTATATGAGTCAATTTCGACAATGCCTGTCCTGTACAGGGTAATAGGCCCTGTAAAATAAGCATGCTATAAAATCTGACAGAGTGTCACAGGGGGTAAACTGTCAAACTATGCCAAAGAAAAGCCCCATTGATTTTTCATAGTGGTTATATTAGTAAGATGGGAAGCTGGTTACAGTTTATTGGATTGCTGATTAGGAGAGCATCTTCAGAGCAACATCTGAGAAAAATAGGTACAATGTAGCTCAGTGCTTACACAGCAGATTTTCTTTTCATGTCGCTATGCCCGGAGTTTGTATCTATCCAGAAAACCTTAACAATTTTCAGAGGGTGAGGTGGGTTTTTTGGGGGTGGGAGGTTGGGGAATATGACCACACAAATCTTATACTACTGTAAAGCAAAATTAATTTTGTTCCGGAAGTTATGAAGTTTTTTTCTCAACTGATTGTGGAGTCTTGAAAACAGTGTAGAGACTGATTTGTGCTTAAATACTGTATCACTTGAGAATGCTCACCATCAGTGCCTTAAGGTGTGTACTGTGCCACACAGAGAGGAGTGCACATATCCTTGTTTGAAATAAGTCTTCAAGAAAACTTCTGAAGTATGTTTCATTGCGGGGGGAGGGAAGGGTAATAATCTCTTTAAGGTATATATCCATAGATTTTTAGAATAGGCATAGAAGTAAAGAGCTTGTAGTCCTCGAGTTGTTTCTGAACTACAACTCTCTGATTAAATTGTCCAAGATGATGTAATTTGGGATTGTAGCTTAGCAGTAGCTGAAGGGCTAAGGGTTCCTCTGGAAGAGCCTAAGGAAATGCAAGCCTTGGTTAATCGTCACATAATCTTTTATGGCAATTTTACATAATGTTTTTGCAAACATTAGGATGGATTTATTCAACGGCTGATATTTTTTTCAGAGGGCCAGTTGAGAGTTGATGCAAATGTATCTGTACATCGTCCTGGACAACTTTATGGAGTAAGGACCGAAGTGAAGAATATCAACAGTGCTCGATTTCTTGCAAAGGCAATAGGTAATTAAAACTTTTATTCCTAACTGAAGCCCTGGAAACTTGAAATTTCATACCCCTCAAATATGTTTGTAGAATTAGGCGGTTAATCCTGATACAAATCTATTAAGTCTTTAAACTGCATGTATAATTTGCCAGCTCTGCATTGTTGATGTAGAATGTAAAGTAATTTACATTACAGGTAGTCCTTGATTTACAACCAGTTGTTTAAAACACTTCCGACCATCATAAAACATTGCATTGTTCCCCTCTGCACAGTCACATGATCACAATCTGGGTGATTGGTCGCACTTCTGCTGGTTGTCAAATGCCCCACAATCATGTCATCGCCATTTGCAATCTTCTCTGCCAGCTTTCCCAGAAGGTCAGTGGGGAAGCCAGCAGGGAACGTTGCAAGGTGCTGCTTCCTGCCCAAAGATTTCATTTCTCTTGATCAGGCTGCAGAAACAAAGATTTTCAGGATCTGAACTTCTCCAACCCATTGTAGGTGTCCCCTTCTGCACATGTAAAGAAGGGAAAACTGTGGCAAGCTGCAGAAATGAAATTCAGATTACAAACATCCGAGTTCCATTCCTGTCCTCCACCATGGAAGTTCCTTTCTACCCATAGAGCCATGCTGCTTCCCTCCTTTGCCAGGCAGCTCTTTTGCTTTACCCTCTTAAAGATCCACAGAGTTGCTTAGTAACCAGGACTGGGGGAACCAGGATTGCTGTCATGGAGCAAAGAAGTCATGTGGGTATCTTGCTTAATTAGCATTCAGTTCAACAGCCAAGGTTCTTGTGCCAATTGTGGCCATCGGTCAAGGGCTATCTGTGCTTTTTATCCTATAAAACTGTTAGGAAATGGTTATTGATGCAGTCTTGCACTCCTGTTTGGAAGCAGTGGAAGAATTTTGACAGATGGCTGGGCAAAGAACTGTGTTGCTATCTTCCCTTTTAAGAATGACTTGATCTTAACCTCATTGCTGTAAATATCGCAGCTGCCAAAACTGTACTTAACTGAAATACGTGCCTACTGATTTTATTTCTTCTTTTCTGATTCCACCCCCCATTATTTTAAAGGACCTACAACAAACACACCATGGGTGCACATTGCTGATGTAAAGTCATGTTACAAAGTTGAGTTTTTGATTGGCGTTTTTATTAGTAGAGCTTCTTCTGCAGCAGGGAACTTCAAATCTTACTAAGATTTGTGTATCTTCTCAAGAATCAGCTGGATGATGCCATGTCCTTCTATTAGTATTCTAGATTTCTAATTTCTATGTTGCCCAGAGTCACTGTATCAAAGAGATGGGCAGCATAGAACATACTTACATATATACATACAAAAATTTTCTGCTGGTTTTCATTATTAGCCCCATTTCCACTGCTATTGGGAACCACACTGCCCTTCTCCCCTATTCTCTCTTCGACATATTGAAGAAGCTAAATGCCAAATTTGTATTCTTTATTTACAAAGTCAGCCACATCTCCTTCAATAATTCTGCTTGCAATAGCTTTGTGTGGTAAAGTTCACTGACTGTTTGCATAATCATTCTTCAACACCTGCTGGTATTTCTGACTCTGTGGGAGAAGAAGAATTGTTGGAGGAAGCAGAGGAACTGAGAAGCAGAAATGAGTAGAAGAGCTCCTGACAACGAATATAGATGATGCATTACATAGAAAAGATGGGGATTCCTTTCTGCTGCCTGCTGTCTAGAGTCAAGAGAGAAGCATACAGAGAAATGAGAAAGAAAGAAAGAAGAGATGCCAGCAGCTTCAGCCAAAGAAGAGATGGAGATTCTTCCTTCCTAATTCCCTTGGTCAGAAGGAAAAGAGAAGGATTGAATGGGGGAAAATCCGACTGAGAATAAAATGAAAAGGAAGGAAGAGGCAAACTGAGCTATGGTCACCCAAAAGAAGCAGAAGAGAAAGGTGGAAGCATCTTATACATACACAGAATGGCCAAATAAAAGCCAAGGACATAAAGGTGTTCATAAGAATGTATAAGCAATCTAAATCCACATCATGGAGTAATTAAAGAATGGGTTTGTATTCAAAATGAAATTCCCTAAATGTGCCCATAGAGTATATCTCACAGCATTTAGGTGTTAGAATATAGTTTTGCATATCTCTCTTGCCAATAATTCTCCTGCTTTTAAAAAGGCTTAAAAACCATTTCTATTTGGGCTGATAAAGAGAAATAGATGAGTATGCAACAGCTGATCTAGACTATTTATTTCTTCAAGACTATGAAATACACAGGCAGATTGAAGAGCTGGAGAATGGAGGAACCATTCTAAATGAAACTAGAGCCTTTGATGATAAGCTTGGGTAAGAGGTTTCCTTCCGCTTTGGTATTTGTGGGGATTATTTATAACGTACCGCAACCATAAGTACACTGAAGAAACCAAAAGAAAATTACAATACCATCTGAAATCAGAAGCAGGTAGCCACTAGCACTTTTGCGCTTCTTAGAAATGTGTACCTTTTGCCTGTTGGTACAACCACTGGACTTGTGATTGTCTAGGGAAACCATTTTAAACTATATAGTTTCACCCTGTGGTAGTCTGGCTTTAGGCATCTGCTGTGCCTCTGGGATTTGGCTGCTTGCATATGTTGCAAGTTTTGCCACAGCATCGAAAATTAAGTTTTCTACTAGTTAAGCTAAGATTTTTACTATTTTAATTAATCGATTATCTCAATGTTAGCTCTTTAAATTTATGATATACCAAGGTTTTATTTTCCTCAGGTCAGGAGAGTGTACAGCCATAGTTGGTTAAATAAGTTTACATGGAAGATTCTTTTTAAATTTTGTATGGTATATATTTGTCATCTACACAGCTATGTTACAGAGTAGTCCTGGCAATTGCTAGTTCGTTTGATGTCACGCTTGCATCTTTGTCCACTGTGTGCCACAGGGGAATTGAACTAACTTCTACCAACTGGCTAGTGGCGGTTGGGTTGATGACACCGTCCAGGACCTCTCCTTCCAATCTTGCCTCACATTTGAGCAGATCTTGCGCTGACTCCCATTCTCCTTGCATAGTTAGGTTTTCCCACAGGAGTGGTACCCATTTATCTACTTGCAATAATGCTTTAGAATTGCTGACTGGGCACGGCACGATCTAGAGGCTAAAACCACTCTGTTTCGACCTTTTCTGGTTGGCAGTGCTGTAAAGCACTATTAAGTGGTATATGTCATCATCATCATCATCATCATAATCCTTAAGCCACTATGCTACCATGTCTCCACGGAAGAAGAATTACAAATGAATATTGTGATAACTGAGTGGTTTGTATCTTCGGAGACAAGAAAATACAAAACACCAAGTAAACACAACATATTCATTTATAGTTAGTTGCTTGGCCTTTAAATAATCAAGCCGTGCCTTTAAGGATTATAGGGCAAAAGAAATCATTCACTGGCAGATCTAAGGCACATGATATTAAACATTGTGATAAGAATATGTGAATACTCTTGATGTGAGCTGGAATCACTTATATAATTATCAGGTTTGTTAGATCCAGTTCTTATAATTGCTTCTTTCTTTTTCTTTTATAGACGCACTGTGTCAATGAGGGACAAAGAAGGAAAGCAGGATTATCGGTAATTTAATTTAATTTAATTTTTGTAGCATTCAGGCAGATATATGTGTTGAGAATGATGAATTAATGATTTTCCCATCCATTCAGTTCCTTTCTTCACCTTAAATACCATCTGAGGATCGAGAACCCTCCTGAAAGAAGGATGCTGTCATATGTAAGGTTTGAATTAAAAGTGTCAGATTTGAAAATAGGCTGAAGCTTCCTGCTTACCAGTATTCTTCCATTCAGTTTTTCTGAAATCCCAGTTTATTTTTATGGCTTTGCAGGGTAGGAGAGAAATTTTCTAAGGACTTTACAGTGTAGGAGAGAAGTAGGATGAGAAGTTGAATTTCTCCACCTCTTCTCTGTCATAATTGTGTGAATCTACCTAAGTATGACTAATACAGTCCATGCTATTATTTCATTGCTTGTGCATGGACAAAGGCCAAAACAACATAACACAATCATATAAAACCAAAATGGAAAATCACACACAAAAAATCAAACGCAGCAAAAATATCCTAACAGGAATAAATCCACCGGGTAACATTTTCACATTACATTTCTTTTCTTTTGTATAACTAAAGCAATTGCATGCTGCATCTAATGCAGTAACTCATTCCTAAGCCTTCCCTTTTCTGTTTCTCAGAATTTGGATGCTTTTTTTAAAGGAGAATATATCCCATCACTTGAAGAGAGATGTAAAGCTTGAATCAAGTTTGCAAACCATCCATTTGGTTATGCAAGGCTGGAACTAGGGCTTAATTACTATATTTTGTTGACGGTTTGAATCAGTGTCCAGTAAAGCCTTTGTCCTTTGATGCTGTCATTCACTTTACTTAACAGGGCATGCCACCAAAGATGGCAACGGGACTCTTAGCACAACTTTCTTTTTCCATTAAATCTCCAGAGATTCATAACAAGGGGGGTTTCACCTCACGTGAAATGTCTTTGCAACTTCATCTCACTCTTCGCCAAAGTATGGTGCCAGTTGAATAGCCAATCATATTTGGCATGGGATGAATAGCATCTTTATTTTATTGTTTTTATGGCAAAGAATGTAAAATGTTGTCTATTTATTCCTGGTTCTGAATGGTAGCTGTTTAAAAACTAACGGCTTTCAAAAGGCAGTTGCACCTTATATGTTCCTGCTCAGAGGGTTGTTCTCAGTGTTGACTTCCTTGTGTGTGTGGTTGGTTGTATTGTCAGTTTGTTCTTAGCCATGTGCTTTTGTGTGTAGCAAAGTTAATTTTTTTAAAAAAAACAAAATAAATGAGGTTTTCTTGTTGCTGTTTTCTTCAAGATTCATGCCCGAGCCAAATCTTCCTCCATTGATTCTTTATGATGCTAAATCCTTGCCCACTCATATAGATGACCAGCAAGTGATAAATATTGATTGGATTCGGGAGAGGCTTCCAGACCTCCCTAGTGTCACTAGAGCCAAGTTTGTTGAACGTTACGGGATTCAGACTCAACACAGCTTTATCTTACAGGTAACTCCATTGATCAATGATCAAGTCAATTAAAGAGTGTAAATCTTTCAGTGCTTCATAAAACATTTTAAAATCTCATAATGTAACCTGTCTCTGATAGGTTTCAGACCTTCTTTTGAAAGGTTATATCATTGTAAATTGAATACTTATGACAGACGTCAACACTTGAAGTCAAGATTAATATTTTAATATTTCTGTACAAAAATGGGTCCTTGTTGTCTGTCCTGTCTAAATTTAGGTATAAGAATGTCCCCGCCTCCAATTGTCTTGATACACCGAAATACTCAGATAATCTAAATTAATCTGACGTGTGCTTTTCTAAACTACATTAGAAAAGTACATAATTCAGTAGTTATCTATTTTCCCCTTTGCTTATTCCATTTGGGGTTGCATTCATGCTTTGATGGATTTCAAAGCATATATTATTAAATTTCCACCAGACCACCCTAATTGCAATCTGCACTTGCTACAACACATTTATCTTCCTCATCATATCTCATGTTGTTTATAAAGTTTTTAAAATTTAGCATAATTAGAGAAGTTAACAAGTCCTTGAAATTAGGACCGTACATAAATACTTGTATTAATTAATTAGATATTGTATCCAGTAATTCGATAATAAAAACAATGTAGCAGTGATACAAACATAATAAATAGTGTGCTGAAAATATGTAAGGAATAACATACTGAGTTATGAGTATTATGAGCAAAACTGAGACCAGAATTTCTGTTGCTAGGAAAATGAAGTGAATCATGCCCAATTTTATGACCCTTTTTAGTAAGACATGCAATCATTAAGTGAATCTGGCTTCCTCAATTGACTTTGCTTGTTGGAAGCTGACTGGGAAGGACATTGCACCCACCATAAATAAATGCTAGTTGCTCAGTGCCCAAATTTTGATCATGTGATCATGGGGATGCTGCGTCTCAGGATTGTTTATAAGCCACTTTCTTCAGTGCCATTCGAATCTGTATGTGTATATATTTATCCAGGGAATTAAGTGACAAGAGCAGATAGGTAAAATGTCATGTGTCCATACCCACATAAATTTAGTGCATAAGTTTCTGGACAGTGAAAAAAGCTTTATATTTTGCCAATTTACTGAGCATAACATTTTAAAATAAAAACTCATCTTTGAGAAGTGTCCACAAGCTTCTACTTGCATCAGCACACCTTCTATAAATTTAAAAGAAATCCTGGTTTGTAGTAAAACATTACAGTATCCCAAGGCTTTTGTGATTTGTCTTCAAAAATGCGATAAGCCCAAAAGCAGATTTTCAAAGTTGAATGAACAGCCTATATTTTGGTCACTGACTCATACAATATACAATTTTATTGCTAAAATCCTAAATGCCAAAGAAAAGTATGGATTAAATGGCAAAAATAAAATAAAATAGAAAGTACATGCTAATAGTGAGATGATAGGGAGAAGACACACAAAGGAAAACAAAACTAAAATACCTAGTTCAGGAAATATTTATTCAATAAGTTATATTTGTTTACCCTAGAATACCACTTTGATAAAATTATATCTATAGAATGCCTTAATTAATGCAATGCTTAAAACTAAAATGCTAATCCAATGCACTAAAATTCTAAAAAATTGAAATTTTAAAATATTTAAAGTCAGAACCTGTTAAATAATGAGACATTTTATTTGAGTTCTTTGTTAAAATTATAAGAAGGTGCCCTTATAGGCTTCCACAATACGATATGATATAAATATATATATGAGATCTTTAAATATTTTTGTAACTTAATATGGAGTTCTAAAATGATCTCTGTATTTGGCATGTTGTCAGAATTCTGATAATTTCCTACTAATTCTTGAAACCTTACTGTCAAAGTTTCAAATGAACGCTATCTAGGACATTCAGAAATTTTTCACATTAAGGGGAATAGCAAAGTTGTATGGCTGTCCATGTATAGGTAGCAGGGTCAAAAGACATGAGTGTCCCCACATCAGAATATTTTATTTTAAGGAATCTTCTAATATCTGCCCTTAAGAATTGCTTTGGCTTGGAATTCCTAAGCATATCAATGTGAGAAAAGGTAAAAACTCGATGATACTTCAGAAAATGAGGTGAGTGTACACGAAATGATGCTTACAGAAATTCTATATTGATCTGCATATCTATACACATGAATTGGTCTTTATTTCATCTCTTGCAATGTCATATCCTGTTCCCAATATCAGTAGGGTCTTGTAACAGAAAATTAAGTTTTAACCAAACATTTCATAGTTTCACCCAGACCTTATTATCAACCTTGAATTTTTTTTTAAAAAAATCAGCACTCTTTTGTTATTATAAATATTTGCATATGGTTTAGCAGTTTTTTATAATAGATATAAGCTCCAGCAAAGCTAATCAGCATATTATGTATTTTGTTCTTCTCTCAAGATAGATACAAGTGCATATTTTAATTCACAACGTATAATATTTAGAACATGGGGCTTTAATACTGAAATATAGTACAGGTTGCACCTGTTTGTGACTTTTGCTGGGACCTGCTTGATGGTAGTACATATATCTTGGCCTCCTTGATCTCTGACCAGCTTATGGTATTGCTCTATAATAGCTTTAGGGGTTAAAAGGAGGGTGTCAATGTTGAAAAAGTTCTCCTTTCTTCAGAATCCTTCCGGTTCCAATTGGAGATAGGAATGATCTAACACTAAATCCCTACTTTGTGGGGTTTCTCAGGGCCCTAAATTCTCCTCATTCCTGTTAACATCTAATGGTGGCAGGGAGTTAAATATCATTACTATGCTGCTGACATTTAGCTGTACATTTCTACCCTGATCCAATCAAGTGATGCCCTCCTGCTATTTTCCTATGTTTGCATGCTGTGGAAATCTTGATACAGTAGTCGTAGAGCTTTTTCTTGTCACTCTTTCATAATGTACAATAATAAAATTACTTTATATTTTTCAGAGAAAGGAATCTTCTTTGGGCAGGAAACAATATTGGTTGATTAACTGCTCTTGTACTTCCCTGTTTCTAAATTTTAGTCAGCCATTTGTAAAAAAAATCTACATGCTGCATCATGGAAGCCATAGAATTGTAATTCCATATCTGTGATAAACATCTCCATTTAGAAGTGAATTAATGATAATCTAGATAACATCAGCAGGACTGGCCAAGAAACTGATCTGTTCTACATCAACTTCATTGAAGATTTATGCCATGGCTTTCTTTGGAACTATATAAAGTTTCTTGAACTGCTGGAAATTATGAAACAGTCAAAAGATTAACTATATCACACAATTGATGAGTTCAAATCTGAAGATATGGTTTGTTCAGGGGAACGTTGATTTGGTTGCTATGTTTAAATACATTTTATTTCTTAACAGAATGAAGATGGCTTAATGGATTTTTTTGAAAGCGTTGTGAATATAACAGAAATGAACCCCAAAAAAGTGATTGGCTGGGTTATAAATAATTTCCTCAGTTACCTAAAGTTATATAACTTTACTGTAAAAGAAAGGTGAGACTTTTAGATCTTTTATTTTGATCAAACAGATCTTGTATGCCATTTTTTTAAAAAAACTAATAGCATCTTCTCATGACATATGGGCATATAAATAAAGAATTCTGTGAATGTGCTATCACAGTAGTCTGCAGGATTTAGTTTTTCAACAATATTTGTTTTGCTAAAGCAGAGTTGTTCTAAACATTTGCTAAGAGGAAGAAGATCCATGCTTGAGAAAGTAAAGTCTTCCATTATCAAGGTAGGAATGGAAGGAAGGTATTCAAAAGTGCCTTTCCCAGTCTGTTGCTTTCCAAATGAGAAGAGTTCAATTATCAATATTTGCAGACAGCATGGCTGCTTGTCAACAGGACAGTTATAATTCAAACATCTGGAGAGTACTGTTTTAGGAAAAGCTATACATATGCACTTCTAGTAGAATGCTGATATCAATTATCAGTTTATTGATTTCAATGAGATACACCACCAAACTTGTTGCAAATGCTGACTTGTAACTCTGCCTGACGAGAGCTGGATTACGTCATTTATGATAAAAGTCTAATGTGCAATCCAAGCAAAGTACAGTGAACCTGAGCTTGTAATTCTAAGACTTTCTATGGTCATGGATTTGAAGGACCAACTGTGGCCTGTTGTATGAAACTCTCACCTGGACAGGACACCTTTCTTAAGGCAACAAAATGAAATGGAAAATGTAGCATAACTAACGAGTTACGTACATTCAAGCATATAAAATGCTTCCATCTGTGTGTCAGCTTATAGTAGTAGAGTATGCCAACTGTATGACTACTTTTGATATTTTTGTGAAGTGAGGTGAATGGGAGTAGAATTTGCACAAATCAATGGTCCGACAAAAAAGAATACAGAAATAAACTGGCAATTGAATGAATATTCTTGGAGACAAGAAAAACGTGTCAGGAGGCAAACATATTCATTAGCCTTCTGATAATTTACTATTGGAAACTGCCACATCCCATTTCCAGTACCCCATAGCAACAATACTTTTTGAGTACGTGACACAAAATACTTGGTGAGCCCGTTGGAACCAAGAAGACTGTACAGTTTCCAATTTGTTTTATTTGCTTTATTTTTAGTCCAGTCACTCCTGTTCTTTTGGCTGAACTTCTGGACTTGATATCAAGTAGAAAAATTTCATCTTCAGCAGCCAAACAGGTATTTCTTTGCAATATTATTTTCCTATAGGGCTTGTTTATGTCAAAGTGCATTTCAGTCAGTTTTCATAATTTATAATTCTGATTCAGTTTAAAACGGAAAACCCAAAAGGATAGTTTTCTGCTATTTCCACAAACCTCATATGTGTGTTAAGGTACTAGGAATATACAACCAGTGTAGGCTGCTGTTATGAGCAATATTTATATTATATCATCCTGACTTAAAATCCAGCCTTAAATTCTAAGTTTTATTTAAACAGTGTGCATCTGGTCCAGCTTCGGATCCAAATAAGATGTGACAATAAATATACCTCTCTTGATTTGAAAAATTTATTTTGGAGATTGGAAGGGTAAAGATCAACTGACCTTCTTAATTGTTTTTCACCAGTAAGTTGCCAGGCAATTATCTGCCGTTCACCTATTGTCTTCAGATGAGCGAAAGCGAAAATTTATGGTGGTAAATTGGCAGTCAAGAAGTAATGAAGACATATGTGTCCACTTCTAACTTGTGCTAGTCCTTGATTGAAGAATGCAGCTTCTATGGAGTCTTCAGGTTTTAAAAAATGGAGCAAACTCTACATGCTCATCACGCAGAGCGTTGGTTTCATCTAAAAGAAAGGGTGTTTTTTTAACTGATATTATAAATATTTCTTTGATCTTATCAGTTAATTTGTCAATATAATTAACACAGTTAATTTATTTGAATCTGCTTCATTGGCTATTTTCAGTTCCATAGTTTTTAGTGTACAATGCAATTGTAAATAATATACAAAATACAGTATTCCAGCAATAAATTGATAACCATCAAAGTACAAATAATAGTTCCCTAACTGTTCTTTCACTAAGCTGTCATGTGATTTATTTATTTAGGTAAATTGTTTTTTTTTAATAAGACTGAAAATGGCTAATGAAACAAGTGCAAATAAGAATAACCAAGAGTTAAAACTATCCAATTCCTTATTATGATTAGCAAGACATAATTTTAACATGTCTAATTAAGCTGAGTAACAATTCTTAAGAAGTATCTGTTGAAGTTTGCTTGTTCTAATAGATATAGATCTTCATGCTCTGATTGAAAGGTGTGTAGTGTGTGGGTATGTATGCATGCAATTTTGGCCATTTATTTTGGCTGGAGCAACATGTTTCTTTTCTTCAGCAAAAGTAACTTGTCTTATTCTTAAGAATATAGTCTCGTAAAGAGTACAAAGCCCTGTGCAGATGGGACCAATTATCCAAAAGTAAAAATGCAAAACTATAAATATTTCCATAGAGCAACAAATTGTTACTATAACCAGAATGATTGTATAATATAGACATTCTTATCCTGAAATTCCAAACTGTCAAAGGCAAGAAATGTTCCTTCACTGAATAAAATACTTTAGATATTGGAATGATCCATTTAGACTACATCCTAGTTGATGGTAAATATCTTGAATTCTAGATCAAGTCTAGAGCCTTGATCCCACTACACTGTTTATCAGAATGAAACGCATCTTAAGGGATATTGCTATTTACTTTGTTTCAAAATTCAAAAGGGGGAAAGTTTGGAATTAACTTAGTTTTCAGTTTTTAGCACCCTTCTTTTAAATACATTCACTGAAGTTTTTCCCCCTTAAACTCTTAAGATTTTGTCAGTGTGGCATCCTATTTAATCAATTCAGTAAAAAAAGATGAAGAATAATGGTTCCTTGCTAAATGTGATTGTCTAAAGAATAAATGGATAAGGAGATAAGGCAGGATAGGAACGGATATCTAAACATGCTCCAGAAAGTAAAAACAAATGACCCAAGGCTACCCTCAACCACTCTTGAAATAATTTGCTTCGTAGTGATATCTTGATATGGAGATAGGACTTGATTTTTATGAATATTTCTGAAGTCATTGTGTGGGTGGCGATTGTGATATGTTTGAATTTGTTTTATTTCTGTAAAACTACCCACTCTGGGCAACGTCTTCTACCAGCTCATACAGTTCAATCTGTTTTTATTTATTATTTAGACTTATATACCGCTTAACAGTGCTTTACAGCACTTTCTATGCAGTTGTGAGCTATTGCTTGTGAGCCCCTCAGCCTGTGCTTTCAGAGTAACACATGGCAACTGCAATTTTTAATGTAAAAGATTTCAAAAATTCTTAAATATATGAAAAGCAATCATATTGAATATTTAAACCATTTAACATAAAATTCATTCAATATCCCTAACTGTTATTAAATGAAAATCAGTGCCCAGTATAATAGTGCTGACTGTAATTATACTACTGGAAAGATGTTCAGTTCTTTTATAACAAATGAGGAAACATTTTACAATGAATTAGGGTAGTGTCCTTTATAGTAAAGCATTAAATGTCAATTTTAATGAGCACAAGGTTATTATCTTCAAATAATAATTTATAAATAAATTATTAAATCAATTATCTTCAAATGTTTCAGTCTCTGAAACATCTTTTCTCTGGTACATTGCTGATTCTTAAGGTATCTATTATCCTTGTACTATAGTCTGGCCATACTCTACTTATATTTCTTAGTACAAAATTTTGATCTTAATCATTTAATTCAATAAATAGCTACATTTTCTGATACATTTTACCACTTTGTTTTGTCTTTGGGGCTAATTATTTTTCCCAACCAAATGTAAATGTACCACACTTTACATTGTTATTAGGCTGTCGTAGTCTCCAGCAGGATAGAATCGTGTACAGATCGTTGCGTTGAATGTACATCTATTATCAACCTATAGAAGACACATTATTAAATTCTGAGACGTTATTCTTACCGTTATAAGAAAACTGTACTGTACTGTTCTGTGAAAACCGTATTATACTTAATTCAGTCATCTAATTTTGTTAAGAAATTGCTAATTATCATTGGAATTGCTGCATTTGAAACACTTTAGAATACATAAATTAACAGTACAGAAATTGAGAACAGCTGTTTTAAAAGGGCACCCTCTGCCTCACAGCGTGTATGTTTGAACATACAGAAGCAAGTACAACATAGAACATGGCCCAAATAATGTTTCTCTTTTAAGTAGATGTTTCTAGAGATTTTTACAATGTGTTGCAACTTGACAACAAAGCTGTGAAGCATTATAACATTAGGAAACAATTATTGCAGACTGACCTATTGTTGCATAACGTTGTGCTTTACAAAACGAATAAATTGGTTATAGGTGCCGTATATTTTGCATCACAGGTAGTCCTCATTTGGCAACTGCCTAGTTTAGTCACTGTTCATAGTTACGACAGTAATGAAAAAGTAACTGTGATCAATTCTTGCATTTACCGCTTTCTTAGGTCTGTGAAACAAAGGAAAGGTGAAGTAACATGGTAAGCACAGTTGCAATTTCACTTAGTGACTGTTTCACTTAACCATGGAGGTGCCGGTGTAAATTGTGACCCCCTAAACAAGAACTACCTGTATATAATCTTCCCACAGCTTTGTAATGTATGTTTTGGTTTAATTATATAATTCTATTCCTTTTTCTTGTACTTATCAGAAACTGATTGGATCTCCCATGCCTATTTAACCAACAATTCTGTGGGAATGAATTTTGCTATTTCATTTGATTATGGCATATACAAATGTCTCATCTATATTATCCTCCCCAGTCCAGGCTTCACAATATATTCATAATGATGAACAGAGTATCCTAATAATCCTCTGTTAGCACAAATATGCCCTAAAGTTTAAAAGAATCATGATATTGACTATATTCATACACATTGGTTAGTTTGTAATGTAGAAAATAGTTGTTACCTTTATCCTCCTTTTCTAAGTAATTGGATAATCCTATGTTTTTATAGTGAGCTACTATTCACTTATTATCAAGAATAGGGAAAAACGGCAAATGACTGAATTGTAGAAAGCCAAACTAAGGAATGTTTTCTTATATAAAGCCTCAGAACATTTATGAGCTAAATCAAAAGTCCATCCAAGCCAGGAAATATATTTGCAATGAGGGCAGGAATTACTCCTGAAACAGTTTTTGTTTTTTGATCCCTACAAATCAGTGTTGATTGCTGGTGACAGCCTGACAAGTCCCTGCAGTTTTCTTGACAAGATTTCAGAAATGGTTTGCCATTGCCTTCTTCCTAGGGCTGAAAGATACTGACTGGCTCAAAGTTTCATGCATAAGGCAGGGTTGGAACTCACAACCTCCTAGTTTCTAGCCTATTCTCTTAACAACTACCACAATCTGGCTGTAGCTGAATGCTATTAAAATTTAGGACAACCTTTAGCTCAGTGCAATAAAAATGTTACCTAGATCTAAAGTAGAGGTGCTGCTGCTGATATTAGCTGTGTTTTAACATGACTGAAAACATGAAACAGAAGTCGCATGACCTCGCAAGAGTACCCTAGGCAAAACTAAAACAATCAAAACAGTTTGGAATGGAAATAATAAATAGGGCGCAAGTATAAAATTGCCAGTCTGCACAGAAGTCTCATTATTTGAAGAAATAAAATAGCATTTGAATTAAGTGGAAAACCAAACGATGATGTTTCTGCTTGTCTAGACTGATATCTTTTTTGAGTAACAAGGGGAATCTTGAAGTCTTAACTTCTTGCCTTTTCACCTTCTTTGCCTTCTCGACTCACTCTTGCCTCCTGAAAGACAAGAGGCATGGTTCAACCATAAATTTACTTTTATCTTGATGCTGCAGGTGTTGAAAGAGATGTGGAAGAGGGAAGAGAAGTCTCCAGCTCTGATTGTAAAAGAAAAGAAACTCCATCTAATCCTGGATTGGAATGAACTTGAGAGTATCTGTCAGACCGTGATGAGAGACCATCAGAAAGAGGTGATGTTGATAACAGACAAGGGAAATTGGGAACAAAGAGATCTTGACACTTTAGGGTGGGTAGTGGACATACAAAGTGTAAATTGCCTTTTCCGTTCAGATCACCATGTTGTTTGGCAACTCTTGAGGGGAAAAAATGGAACAGATTTCATTGTGACACATGAAATGGCCACAAAAGACAGAAACTGACCTAACATTTAAAACCCAGACCTCCTGCTGGGGATGTCTCAGATTGCATGACTTGAATGCTTTCTGGACAGCAAAATGGCATTTCCCTTTTGTATAAGCAGCATAAAAACAATCCGGGTGGTTCCTGTTTGTTCAATGCTGATTTTTCTGAAGCCTTAAAATAAAATAAAAACTCTTCCAAGAGGTAGCTACCTAAGGAATAAGGATATCTGTGGCCTCTTCAGAAGCTAATAATGACTTTACATTAGGTAAAAATCTTATCGAGGTACTTTTGAGAGTGAAAAAATGTTAATCTATCAATAGCAAGGCTGTCCATACAAGGCTGTCCTTGCCATTAAAAACCTGTAATAAATTTGAAACCACTTTCTAGATGATTTTGGTAATCATGTTAATTACGCTGCTATCTTGGAAAATTTATGCTGGTTTTTATGTAAATAACAATAGTTTGATGCTAGAAGAAAAACATATCCTTTCAATAAGAGCTTAACCTAGAAATGTACTTGCTTGATTCTCTGGAAGCAGCAATTTGTACATTATTGCAACTTTAAGATTATCATCATAATGTACCTATCTGCTGACAGTGTTTAATGTAGCCCATATTGTTCGATGGAATTCAGGATTTGCTGCTAGAAATCAGCAGATTGTCCAGTGTAAAAGCAACTTTTTTAAAACCAGAAAATAGACATTACAGCAAAACCTTGGATTACTAGTAACTTGGTCTGCGAGTGTTTCACAAGATGAGCAAACATTTGTAATACATTTTAACTTGATAAATGAGCAGTGTCTTACATTAGGAGTGTAGCAGAGCCCAGCTGAGGGCATCCAAGAGCCAATAAGCTGTTCCCAGAAGGAAGCCCAGGAGCCTAGCTGAGCTTTGCAAATGGGAACAGCCAATCAGCTCCTTAGCACCAGAGGAAAGCCCCAGAGCCCAACTGAGCACCAACAGTCAAATCAGCTTGTTGTAAGGGTTTTTAGGGTTTTCTTCCCAAGCCAGATTACAGGAGATTGCTGGTGATAAAATTGAAAAGATCTGTCCCAGCTACTGGAAAGAATGGGGTGGGGGAATGCAGATCTTAATTATCTTTAGGTTTTTGTTTGCTTCCTGGCTCAATCTGTTCAATTTTGGATTATTGGCAACATTTGCTTCAAAATGAATTGGGGAGGGGAGCAGTAGCCACTGCTCCTTTATCTATGTTAATGAGCCCTTTGCAACATTGTAGCTTTGGATACATTCCCTTTTTCTGCCATCTTAGAGTGAAGAAAAAAAGTGTTTCTTCATTCTCCAGCACCTAGAGTGCAGCTCACTTGCTTTCTATTGCGGTTGGGGTTTTCTTGTTTTTGGGGTCATGTTATTTTATTTCTAACATTCCAAATCAGCTGTTGGGCACCAGGGGAAGCCCCCCAGAGCCCCAGTTCACTGACACAAATTGAATTGTGGGATGGAGAGTGGAGAGTGGAAGGGAGAGCGAGGAGGGTTGTGGAACGAATCATCTGAGTTTCCATTATTTCTTATGTGGAATTTCGTTTGATATACTAGTGCTTTGGATTACAAGCATGATTCCAGAACCAATTATACTCACAATTCAAGGTTTTACTGTAGATTATAATGGTATTGCTTCCTTTAAAGTCAGATCTTGCCATGGTTACCTGTTTTACAACCTGCTCATTCAAAGATGCTGCTAAGTATCTTTTTGTGGGAAACAGTAGGAGGGGTTAATATATGAAAGTGCACCCTCCTCAGTTAAATTTGATGTGGCATTTTCTGTTGCAAAACATGTTTATTGTACCATACATGAATTGATTCCTGTAATTTTTGCAGAGTTTTGCACAAATTATTCTAAATGACTAGACTGGATCTAATTTAAGGTAACTGCAGTCAAACTATTGCGATTTATGTGGTTCGCATTATTACAGGGAGGTTCTTCCTCATTAATAGAATAGTCTAACCTTTTGGTTAAGAAGGAAGACCGCTCTAAATTTTACTGTGATGGAATGTCGTCCAGATTCCTGGCAAGGAGCGCATTCCAGAGGAGCAAAGGACAGCACAGTTTATAGATAGTTAAAGAGAGTTAAAATGGCACCTCCCTCCTAGTTCCCAGAGTATTATGTTTTATGGGGTAAGTAATTGGTTTTAATTCAGCAAAATTTCTGTCTGCAGGTGAAGAATAAAAACAATAAAGGAAAGTGTTGAGAAGAGTCTTAACATGTCTTCTTGTTTTCTGTACATCGATTGATGTCAGGCTCCCCGAAACAAGAAAGATACACAAAGAGCCTTCTATGCAGTTTCATTTACTGCTCCTCACCTATAGATAGAAATCTTGCCAAACTACAGCAGACTATTTGTACTGTAAATATATAATTTGGGAACTACTAGGAAGGAGCCATCTTAGCATTCTCCCAGACAAACTATCTAAACCGTGCGATGTTTTGCTCCTCTGGATGCACTCCTTCCCTCCTGAATCCTGACAACATCCCATCAGGCTAACAGAGGGGAAAAACATGTTTAAAAGTCACTGTATTTTCCTGTTATATAATAATATTCAGTACAATCAATCATAACCCATTGTGTATGTGAAATTTCTCTATTTAGGTGGCAGAGATAAAGAAAGGCAACCTCAAGGTCCTGAATTCCATAATTGGACATGTCCAAAAAACCACAAGAGGACGGTCAGATCCTGTAACCGTGAAACAAATACTAGAGAAGCTGCTGTCATAGGGGATAAAATTATGTGTCTGGTCTACTGTTTTTAACGTTCTCAACAGGATCAAACCATGGTATAAGTTTTAATGCAGTGCTGAGACCAATATATCATTTGTAGTCCATAGCTTTTTAATGTAGCTTCTTATAAAGAATCAAATAAGTTCTAATCTTGCTTTAAACAATTCAACGTAATTAGCAGATGAAACAGGTAGATACATTCTTTAACTAGCACAATGGCTATTCTAGCTCCAGTCGTTATTTCTTACAGACTCAGTTCTGGAATACTTTATTGATTTAAGCCTTGTGCCTCATCTCTAAACACTGGTTGGGTTCCCACACTATGCTAAGCCAGAACTTTAAGTTTTTAAAGTTTATTTATTTATTTATTTTAATCTCACCTTTATTATTTTTTGTAAATAACTCAAGGAACTGAACTCACCTATTATTCCTTCCTCCTCCTACGTGCCCTACAACAATTCAAAGTCAAAAATAAATTGAGCATATTTCCATTGAAAGTCTCCTTCATTTCCCATTTCACAAGAATCAGTCTTCTAAATCTTTGTGTTGCCATCTGGTGGTCAGCTAGGAGAGGAATTCTTTATGACTCTTAAAACTAATAGGCTCAGACCAGGTGAAATAGCAAAAAAAATATTGAATAATAAGAGTGCAATAAAGAAAAAAAGTATACCAATTTATATCGCATCAACTTACTAAAAATGAAAAATAAAGACCTGGAGCTGTCAATAGCACAGAATATTTCCCCCTAAGACTTAATTCTCTGTTGATGTTTAAACTGTTTGTGGAATTTCGCCACCTTTTTATATTTAAGAAATAGAAAGTAGAAATAGTCGCTCAAAAAGGAAACAGGACACAATACTTTCTAACAACATGGACACTCTCACAACTTTATCAAAAGGGCCTGATCATGGAAACCAACACAACATAAACGACATCGTTTATGAAAAAGATATCATTTACTATACATCAAAAACAGCTCAGAAACAACTAACACATTATTACAACCACACAGCATCACCATAACACACAAACCAAAGCCCTCCAAAACATCTTAAGTAAACCAAAAGACCCAATAGCCATAAGAAAAGAGCAGGCATCACATACATACATACATACATACATACATACATACAGTATAAGGACTGTAATAGCCTCTACATAAGGCAGGCAGTCAGAAAACTAGTGGAGCACATCCATGGACACCAACCAGCAGTCACAAAACACAATGAAAACTCCTTAATCTCACAATACACGAATAGATACAACCATAGTTTCAATTGGGAAGTGTGAGCATCCTGGACGAAGCTAAATCCAAAAATGGCAAGTAAGACATGGTCCCTAGGAGACCAAATCAGTGTGTATGTGCGTTTGTATGTGATCTAACAACATCTGTGATCAGTAACTTGAGAATTCAAGAAAGTGACCTGCTAATACTCTTAGAGAGGGGGTGTTGTGTCTGATATACAGCCATTGTTTCCCCTTGCTTTAGCAGGTGTTGGATTTGGGAGTTCATGCTGTTCTCTTTATCTTAATGGTTACAAGTAGGTATACAGACAAAAGGCTCACAGGCAAGAGTGATTTACAATGATGCAATCTGCAAAGCTTGCTAAGTATTTTTTTAAAGCATGCTTGCAGAGAAATTTACAGTAGAAGTTTGTTAAGTTGCATGCATATCTTTTATGTACAAAGGGAAAAGAAAATACTCTTATCTCCTTGCTCATCTTTGTGGGACCAATGCAATCTTGCACTGGAAAAATGGGGTACTTTTTACCGTGTAGCCCCACATTCTGGAACCATTTAAAAGAAATGTGTTACATAAAGTTTGAGGGTCACATTTTAGATTCTAGAATCCTTTTGTGCGGGAAATATAAAGTGTAATGTTGCAAAGAGGAAATATTTATCTAAACAGATTAAATGTTTTCCACATCACAATTTTTCGTGTTTCAAAGTAATTCTGTTTTTTTAGTGTTTTTTTTTTTAAGGGATAAAGTTATTGTGTTCATTTTAGACCTTGTCAAGATCCTAAAAGCAGAGATAATTGAATGGTTTAAAAGGCACAAAGCAATATAGTAATTGGTGTACAATGAAAGTACGGATCATTTCCAGAATGGAGATACAGAAATGTACTGAATAAGGTTAATATTAACTTGCATTGCAAATTGGCATCCCATGATATACGTTTACTTTTATTCCTTTAATACAATATTCTACATGCAAAAGTCTATCTACATGAACTGCACTGTTTTTGAAAGCTGATAATCAAAAGAGATTCTTCTTCTTTCACACATTTGCCTTTTTCGCAGCACCCCAGTCTTTCAAGGTTTGGGTTTCTGTGTGGTTGCAAGAAGTGCTATTGAAAACCGAATTTCCATAAGGAAGGGGAAAAGATTACTATTAATAGCAAGGAACAACAAAGTTCTTTGCCTTACTATGGAGACACCTTCAGCTGTCTCCACTCCGGGGGAAATGGCCGCCGGGAAGCAGCCTCCATAGCGTCGGGGCCAGGAGAGACGAGGCTCCAACGGTCTGGTATGTGGGGAC
>JANHFO010002762.1:26683-41506 GCA_032468095.1 Pareas carinatus | reverse complement strand
TCCCCCTTTCCCCTCCCGACTCCCTCCCTCCCCCCCTTCCCATTCCCTTCCCCACATCCCGTATTTTGTAAATATTGTTTTTTAAAGTTCAATGTTAAATGTTTATGTTTTCTGTTCACTGCCCTGAGTCCTTCGGGAGAAGAGCGGTATACAAATCTAAATAAATAAAAATAAATGTACAAAAGATTCCATACACAAAAACAATTGGATTCAGGTAGCCTATGCTGGAAAGCCAAATGCACATTTTGGCCTGGATGCAGAATGAAATTAGGCTATTATTGTTGGGTTGGTTAGTCAACAAATTTGAGTTGATTTTGTCAGGCCGAAATGGGATTTTGTTTGATATTTGAAGTAGAATAGAGAAAAACCAAGCTGACAGGCTTCCTTATTATTTATTTTATTTTATTAGATTTTTATACCACCCTTCTCTTCATGGACTCAGTGTACAGCAAATTAAAATAGCACAATCACAAACAATAAAATATATTAAGAGAAAATATTAGGAGGATGTATTAAATAAAAACCAAATATAAGACCGATTCAAAACCAAATTAAAATCAGTTTAAAATTATAAAAACAGTGGCTAAAAAGTGGAAGTAGGGGCCGGACTAGGCCAGTTCAGCTTGGACGAATAGATGTGTCTTCAGGTAACGTCAGAAAGCACGGAGGTTGGATATGGTGCATATTTCTGGAGGGAGGTCACTCCAGAGGGTGGGTGCTGCCACAGAGAAGGCTCTCCCCCTGGGGGTCACCACCCGACATTGTCTGGCCAATGGCACCGAGGAGGCCCTCTCTGTGGGAGCGGACGGGTCGGTGGGAGGTATTTGCTGGTAGAATTTCGGTCCTGTAGATATCCAAGTCCTAATTCCTTGATAATGGTTTGGGCATATAATGCTAGTGGTGCTGTATGCAAGCAGCGAAAGGTGAAAAGGTAGAGGCTAACCCTTTGCATGGCTGTTTTATTTTTAGGGGGGGCAGCCCTTTCCTCCCTTCAGCCAAGAGGACAGCAGCATCAGTGGCTGATAGGAGTCAGAGGGAGATTGGGGCAGGTGAGCCCTTGGGAGCTCCTAAGAGCAAGATAGTAAGAAAAAGGCATGCAGAAGGCAGTTATTCAGATTTGCCCGTCCAATCGGTCCTATGTCTCAGGATCCCTCCAGGTGGGATGACACAAAACCTTGCACATTTAAGTTTTGCTTAACTTGAAGTGTCTTACATCCAAAACAGTTTCTCAGAACTTGTGGAATGTGGTTGTTTGTAGTGGCAAAGAATTTCCATTTAAACTTAGTCTAGCAATAATTCTAGGAACAAAACACCTTCATGTATAAATCGGAGGGGTGCCTTTTTTTAAAAAATAGCTATATTTAAAACACACCGTTTCATGTTATGCAATGTGTAGACAGATGTCCTGTGACTAGCTTAAAAAAATCCCAAGCTATCCTGTTACGTGATTTCTGAACCTCGCCATAATGAACTCGTTTTTCTGTGGCGCTGCTTTTGAAGAACACCCTGTGCAAAAGCGCTGCGATATTTTGAACTCATGATCAATATAATTGTATATTGTTATCAATGAAAATTTACCTTGACGTCTGTGGTGCTCATCTTCATAAAGAAACATAACATAATAAATATCTATGGAGATTCTCAGTCATCCAGGTCGTGGTTGTCCCACAGGTGCTTTTTCAAGAGGCAACTGGACTTACTTGTTTTTCCTTGAAGACGGTTTCGCTTCTCATCCAAGAAGCTTCTTTAGCTTTTGGGATGAGAAGCAAAACATCTTTTAAAAAAAGCAAAGTTCAGTTGCCTCGTGAAAAAGCAGCTTTGGGATAACATAATAAATATAAAAATGTATATATTCAATTCAAACAGATGCAAATAAATACCCACACCCAGGAAAAATTGCTGGAAGTACCCTGGGCTGCAACTGGATAGGTAGAATTTACTAAAATACTTTATTTAAAATGATTGTTGGGGAATGCTGCTAACGCAAAACTACTGAAAAAGTATTTCAGGGATTGCTTACTTCTTAAATGCCTTTTTGGTATAGTACCCATCACTGAATTATCCCAAATAGCTTACTTATGCAAGCAATCCAAAGCCACATTAACCAAGATGCAATTTTCCCTTTCCCTGAGATGGCATTTATATCAGAATAATTACAACACTACAGCTTGAATTAGTGCTATAATCATGGCTGGGTAATTACAGCAGTACACTGCAGCACTCGATTTCAGAGCCTTCTGAAAGATTTGTGGGCTTTTGATGTGTGAAATGCAGCCCAGAATAATTTTCTTAGGTCTTATATTCACAGGGGTGTATTGTCTGCTCACAGCATTTTTGTGACTGTGATCTTTACTTTCCAATCTTTGTAATTTCACTGTTTTCTACTGTTAAAAGATTTCTCTAGTAACTCATAACAGTAGCTCTATATATTAAAAGGGAAATATAAAACGCTGTTGTCTCTTCTTCGTTGAGTCTTAATTCTCCCACTCCCAAAACCTCAAAGAAGCCTCCATACAAATCAAAATGGTTTTTCCATGCAATTATGAGAGGCCTCCACACCCATCTCAATGGCATCGAAATGACAAAGGTCGCAACAGAATCATAGCCTGGAAAATACTTATTTAATCCGAGTTGTCCTATCACACAAGCTATGGTTTGAATTCAAAGTAGAGGTAGGCCTCAACTTAGAATCATTTTGTTTAATGACCATTCAAAGCCATGATTATACTGAAAAAAGTGACTATGATTAAGTCTTACACAACTATTGCTGCATCTCCATCGTTACATGATCAAAATCTGAATGCTTGGCAACTGGCATGTATCTATGACAGTTGCATGGTCCAGGGTCATGTGATCACCCATTTGTAATCTTGCCATCGGGATTCTGACAACAAAGTTAATGGGAGAGCTGGATTCACTTAACAACTGTATGATTCACTTCACTATTGCAGTGATTCGCTTAACAACTGTAGCAAAAAAGATGGTAAAATGGGACAAAACTCAACTCAGTCTTGTTTAGCAACAAAAATTTTGAGCTCAATTGTGGTCATAAGGCGAGGACTACCTGTAACACTTTAAAATTATCATGTCCTAAGTGCACTATATAACCATTAAAAAAATTTACTTTTCATCCTGCCATTTTAAGAGTTACGAAAAATGCAAGTGGAGGTAAAACGATTTCTCAGGGAAACTGTTTTTACAAGTATATTGCAGTGCAACTACTGTAGAAGCTTACTTTTATTCAAAAGGAGATAAAAACAATACACACTGGCTTCACAAGCATGCACTGTTAGTGCTTCAGAAGGAAAATGCATTATTTGTTTATCAGACCTTGAGAAGCACAGAAGGGTGGCTGTCTCTTCTTCATTTTAATGTCCCTGTCACTTTTATTCCTAAACAATGCCCCTTCCCAATCTTCCATTCCATGTTCTTTTTCCTACTTGTGCTGGTTGTAGGATAAGATTATATATGCTTTTTTGCATAATGATCTGTATTTGCAGATTGAAGATCAGTGAAAGTCTCTCTCTTATAGGCCCTTGATTTTAATGAGCAGTTAATTCAATTAAATCTATTTTTGTTCTGACCCTACCTTTTTTTTTTAAAAAAAAAAGATGGCTCCTGGCACATATAACATGTATTTATAAACATATTTCACAAATACACAATTCATAGAGTGTGGGGCTAATCTACCGAACTGGTTACAGTTTGAGTTGTCAATCTTATTGGCAAGGAGGAAAAACGAGGCATTGCAGAGGATTTGTGTCTGTGTCCCAGCATTTACTCCATTTGCCCAGATGCTATGATGCCAGGCGCTTACTTTGCTAGCACAGAGATCTCCCCAATGTAGGTATTAAGACGTCAGAGCAAACTACCTAGTCTATCATACACAGTAGTTCAATACCCAGTACTCTGCAAGAGTGAACACCTCACAAGCCTCTAACAAGCACTCTGTGGCTGCCTGCTCATCATCACAGCCAGCTGTGCTAAAGGAGGTGCAGCTGTGCCCGCTCAACTGGGAGGGGATTTAAACAATCCTGCCAGTTTTTAGTTGCTGGATGTAATTTGGGGGTTTCTTTGTACACTCCCAGGCTTGGCTTGTTTCTGACCAAGTCTTGCGCTTTCGCACCTCTTTATTCTTTCTGACCACAGACCGCTAGACTTTTAAGTCTCTTCTTCATCTCTGAGCAAAGTCAGCATGCAAGCATAAACCCCATAGTCAACTTCCTGTTTTGTTGGCTTGCATTCTTTGCACTGTCGGCATACATATCTTTTCACACCTTGCTTTTTGTCAAAGTGCTAATCTCCTACCCAAGCACATTTTTAATATATGCTTGCCTCTAGCTCCTCAGAAAGACTTGTGTGTGTACATATAGACATACTCTCAAGCAGATTCCCTAAAATTCTAGGTCATCTTCTCTTCAAATATATAGTTTCTCTGTTCTGAAAGAAATTGGGAATGCTCTAAATACAGATATGTTCTACCCTAGCTTTGTTGCTAGCTAATCATATATGCATAGGAACTTTGGAGCTGGTGATAAGAGAACAGAAAATAACTCAAACTGTCTCTCTAAATTGCCTTTGGACGTTGGTAAGGTAGAAATTGTTTAGTTTCCCATAGGAAAAGATGGAACAAGCTATGAAGATGTGCTTAAAAGCTTCCAGGATGACTTATTAAAATCACATAGGATTTTGGGAGAAAGTTATTTATGAAGGAACTGGCTGCCAGCTAGAGGGTTTTCTCTGACTAATGTGGATCAGACAGTTTTGGCAGCTATTGAAAATGGAATAATGGACTTGTTGATTTCTATTCAGCAAAGGCTTAGCTGGTAAACTCAAGGGAGGTCAGTTTTATTTATTCAATTTACATGGTCACCCATCTCAACAAATGACTAGGAGTAGTGAGCAATATAAAATAATTAGTTATTAATAATTATGATTGATAGAATATTAGATAACACTATAATAATAAAACTCCCCAAAATGTTCAACGGGACACTCCAGGAAGAAGCTACTGAAGAGAACAGGCAATTAGATGATCCTAGAATTTGGCTAAGGTTAAAGATAGATGGAGGAAATATAAAGTATTTACTTGTCGGAAAAATAATTAGTTAAGTCACGTATCATTTTCTCAATCTGTACTGAATGGTGCAAGGCCAATTCCTTTCTTTAAAATAGCTTTTATTAAAAGCTTTTACATACATAATAAGAAATACATTCAAAGAAAAAAATAAGCAAATGTGAAAAGTCAATGAGGAAGAGAAAAAGATAATAAAAAGAACAGAAAATATGGAAGAGGTGACTTCCAATCTCCCTCTCTGTGGTTATACATATAATTCTAACAAAGCCTCTCTAGGGTTACATAATCGTCTTTCCCTTTTTTCGATAACTTTGTCTTTCTAATTTTCACAACCGTAGGTCACAAAATCATTTTCTTTTTTACATTAAAAAAATCAAGGTCACCAACAAATATTGTCCTTTTTCTAATCAACAAAGTGAGTTTGGTCATCTCGCCAAGTTCCGTCAATTTCACCAACCATTCCTCCATGATAGCAAAATCTTTTCATCTTCGTACCTACAGTAATCTTGCCATTGTTATCATGCAGGCAGCCCTTGAGTTATGACCAGTGAGGCCCAAATTTCCATTGATTAAGCAAGACAACTGTCCCATTTTATGAACTTTTTGCCATGGCTGTTAAGCAAATAACTAAAGTTGTTAAGTGAATCGTGTGGTTGTTAAGCTTTCCCCATTGGCTCTCTGGATTACAAATGATAATCCCAGGAACCATCATAAACACAGGCCAAGCAACCAAATCTGAAGATGCTGCGATGGCCATACGTGTGAAAACTGATTGTAAGTTTTCAGTGCTGTTGTAACTTTGAACAGTCTCTCAATGAATCGTTGTAAGTCGGGGAATACCTATATATTGAAATAATCCTTCGTGGCTCTTTTCTAACTGTTCATCCATCAGTCCAAAAAGGAAACATTCTGGCTTCAATTGAATATTAATTGGTTCAGTGTCAATTACTTAAGCTTTTTCCTTAGTCTGGAATAATTATAGACAAAAGAATTGCTTTGGGGGACAAATTCAGATCTAGAGAAAAATGTAAAATGTCCAAGATGGCACAGTGTTCTCCTTACCAAAAGAAGGGCAAAATGCTGAGGAAATGGTATGAACAAACATGGGACTTAGGCCAGAATAAGTTGCTTATAACTTCAAGATGTTTACATCCTGCAATATTTTGATAAACTGAAAAATACACAGACAGATTTCTTTATTTTCTGTGTTTAAAGATGCTATATTAACTTTTACCAAAGGAATTACGAATTCTCCCTGCAATTATTAGTTCCTCTAAATATAATTTAAACACAGATGAAAAGAATTGTTTTGCAGCTTGATCTTTAGGCCCCATTTTTTCACTTGTTCTAAAATAGCTTCTCCTTTTCATCAATGAAAAAGAAAATGAAGGTTTTCAAATGTTGGGCCAGTTATTGCTCAAAGTTAGCTTCAACACTGGAAGGACAATTACTCTTACTAGTTCAAACTGGAATGCGGCTATAATACACCAATTCATCATGTCTGGATTCTTCTAATGAGTCTCATTACTCAAAAAATAAAATGTTCTTAAGGAATTCTACAGCAATTGTAACGGGTTGCACTGCATTTATTCCAGAAAACAATCTTTTTTCTAATTCTAACAGAGCAATATATTAAAGCCACTTCTCTAAAGTGCAATCTTGAAACAGATCAGTGTACATACAAAAGATTTACCAATGCACGAATGTACCACAAAGATTTTCTCGAACAAAATAAAATTTCATCAAAATCAATTTGGAAATTTACCATTTTCATTTTTTAAAAAATATACAATCACACTTTTTAGGAATAATTGCATTTTTAAGACTACTAAAACATTTGCTTTTCAGCTCGTTCCCCCAAAAAGGTATACAAACAAATTCTGCAAAAAAGTTACAGCTTGCATAGAAATATTTTGCCCTGTGCAAATTTTATTAAAATAAGGCTTGAGTATTTTAGCAGCAATCTACTTTTTAAAAAAAAAAATGCGAAGACATGGCAAGAAAATACTTTGCAGACTGCACTTAACATCCACTTACGGTGTCACTTTAATCTAAATTTCAAAGAAGTCAATAGCTTAGACATGTCCACCACATAAGGCAATATGGGATGCGTTTAGCGCCTACATCTGCTTTCAGCAGATCGCGGGCTTAGAATGAATCCATTTGAATTCAAAAATCTAATCACTGGTAAAGTAGAATTTGGAGAGAGGATTGCTTACTCCCCTTTCAACAGTGATCGTCTTCTTGGATTGTCATGCTGGACTTAATGAATCTTTGCAAGAAAGGAGAGAGAAAATATTTTTACCTGTTCATATAACTGTGTCTTTCTAACCCGAAGAGTCACAAGTTTAAAAAGAGGAAACCTGAAAGTCAGCCAAAGCAAGGCTATAAATAAAATATTGGCTTCATTACTAATCAATTTCTTATGAAAATGAGACACGACCCCGAAAGTAACGATTTCTCCTGAGTCAAGTAGTACCAGGAATGTGAAGTTCAAATTTGTTTCATAAGAAGTTCCGCATTTAAAACAAACGTGAGAAAGTATTTTAAGCGTTTCAGAATGGGTAGCCATTCTCAAGGTGACCCAATACTTTATAGGACAGAATCGAATGTTCCTGAGCAAGAGCTGCTAGTTCCTTGAGAAACTCTGGGAAGAGAGCTGCGGCCAGGATGGCGTTCGGAATGTGCGAGGGGACTCTGGGAAGATCGGAGCCTTTTTTGGCCTTATTTCCCAAGTAAGACTGGAGGAAGGCCTGGGATGCCTCTGAGAGGTTCTTAACTTTTTCCGTGACACTCTTCTGCGGTCCATTGTCTGAAAAATTAAAAATAAAGAAGTTACATTTTTGAAGTTACTTTTAATGCAAATGCAATGTTAGACGTCCTAATAAAAATTACTGGTCTGTTTTTACAAGATGTTTAAAAGTGTTTTGAGAACGTTATCTTATTTTCACAACCAGCCTCACAATACGGGTCATCAATACTCTTTCTTTTACGAATAGGAAAACTTCACTTATACAGGTAGTCCTTGACTTACGACTACAAATTGAGCCCAGCATTTCTGTTGCTAAGTGAGACATTTGTTAGGTGGGTTTTGCACCATTTAACAACCTTTCTTCCCACAGAGGTTATGTGATTCGATGCAGTTGTTAAGTTAGTAACAAGTTTATTAAGCGAATCTGGTTCCCCCGCCCCTTCGTGACTTTGCTTGTCAGAACGTTGCAGAACGTGATCGCCACGACTCCGGGTCACCGCAACCATCATAGATATGAGTTGGTTGCTGAGCATCTGAATTTTGATCATGGGGATGTAGCAATGGTCATAAGTGTGAAAAATGTTCATAAGTCACTTTTTTCAAAGCCGTGGTGACTTTGAACGGTCACTAAATGAACTGTTGTAAATCGGGCTACCTGTATTTTGATGAATGGGGTTCTCAACCAAGATTCTTAACTGTGGCACATCACAACATGCAGGCTTTATAAGTGCAAACAATGTGGCCGTGTCAATAGTAGGAAAAAGGCACTCTAATTCTGGATATTATTTAGGGCTATGTAGTAGGAAATGTTCAGTGTCCTAACAGGTGCATTTCACGTACTTCTGCTCTTCTGTCCTGCAACTTAAGTTAATGACATGAAAGTGAAACATAACTCTTTTATATTTACGGTATATACAAAAGCTATTGTTTGGGGAAGAAAAAAAGAAAACAAACACCTCCTGATAACCATATGGCCATTACAAATAGTGTTAACAGAATAACAAGAGTTGAAAGAGACGGTGGAGGTCTACTACTCCAACCTCCTACTCAAACTGGAATCCTATAGCATTTCAGACCAATGATTGTCCAATCTATAGGCACAGTCTTGTGCCTAGATTATTTCTACTTCATCTCCCCTAATTGGTATGATCTGTGTTGATGACATCTAGTTATAGGCATTGTTAGCTGTAACTATTGGGCATTAGTCAGTGATTCCTAAAAAGCTGCTCCAAAATGGAAGTGGGAGTAACAAAGAGAGATTCAGCTTACAGATTGACTGGAAAAATCAGGGAAGACAAATGATCAAGGCTAAAATAAAGGAATCAAGAATATCTTTCTATTTAAAATATCTTGAATATTTTAAAAGGAAAAAATAACCCAAACTGCCTCATGAATAAATATTCACTGGATGTTGGATGTTGTTCATACTGCATGTGTTAAATATTTTGGAGATAGATGAAGCAGGGCTAAAAATATCAAAGCAGGCATTTGGCTCATGCCTTGGGGGACACATAAAAAGAGTGGAAAGGCATTAGGCATGTATTTTTCTCTGACAGAAGACTTACAAGCCTTGTTAAATAGATCTGAAAACTATAATATGATGCCAAAATCTTCTGCCTATTTCAACCTACCGAAACCAGAAATGTTTGAATCCTAGTCTCCATATGTTGGGTTTTTATTTCAAACTCCAGGGAACTACCACATCTCTTAGCAGCTAGTTATTTAATGTATATTTCACATGATTTGCTAATTATGTGAATTAGATAATGGTTATAAAAGATACCAGAAGATATTAGAAGAGCAATCAGAAATGAAGAAGCATTGAAATTAAAATTGGGAGGCAGGAAAGAAGATCCCAACAGTTTCTTCTCATTAACACTGAAGCAAAGCTTACAATGAAATCAAGAAAAGGTGGACTATTCTGGAAAAAAAATAAAGAAATCCCTTTACCCATTCTACTGTTAAGCAATTAGTCACTATGGTTACTGTTCTCATCAGATTGTGAAAAGTCTCCTTATCCCTGAACGCAGTCGCTAATGAAAATTCCTATCTACAGCCACTATAGAACAATCCTCTGGTACAAGATTCTAGTAGAATGCTAATCAAGGCTTAAAGGGGGGTTAAGAAGTTAATTCTGAAATCAGAACACATAAACTCCAGTCCAAAGAATGCAAGTATGCCATTTTTCTAAAAGACTCCTCAGAATCATTCCCAAGGAACACATTTTAGACCTTTTCGGGTCATCCAGTAAATATATTCATGGCCCTGAACAGGGAAACTCCCTTTATTCACCCCGTCTTTCCATGGATTTGATTAAAGGTAATGTATTATTACATCTTATGAAAGTAATTTCATCCTGCACAGAATGCTACCCCAGTTGTTTATTCTTAACCTATAATGAGCCAAACATTAGCACTGATAGGAAGATCAACTTTTAATTAACCCTTCCAGCCTTTCATAACCTTATCGTTGGAATCATTTCCATTTTTTGTCTTCCATATTAAAAATCTAGCTGAGGTATATATTTCATATAGCGATTTACAATTTGACACCTGACTTTTCACGATAATGTGAATTCTTTAAAAATTAGGGTCAAGAGTAATTAATTATCACTAAGATATTCTCTATATGGAAGAGTATGAGGAAAAATGTTTGAGGCAATAGAAGCCTCCTGACCTACTCCAATTTACAAAGATAATGCACATATACATACAAAACTGACAATTCTATTGATATACATAGCAAGTTAACTGTATTTGGTTTATTTTCTCTATATCTGTGTGGCCTTCTTTTAAGCTCATTCCATTGCCATTTAAATTTTATCACTAGGGGAGCATATAAAGTAAGCAGTTGATCTAGTGCAACTGTAACCACATGCATAGGTTTGCTGTGGGAATAAGATCAGATATGGTATACCACGTGGCTGATATAAAGGGTTTTTCAGAGCCTGAGAAGGATAACAGTTTGCCAAACATTACAAGTAACCTGAAAAGGAACAAGACTGCATCCTCTTCCCATTCAGTGCATTGAGGAGTAGTTAGCAAGAGGATCAGGAAAATTATGCAAATGCTTAGAAAATTAGATAATCATGTAAAATGACTGCTAACCTTACATATGACATATCAATTTCAATAACAAATTAATAAACTACTCATTAGTCAAATAAATAATACTGTGACAAAACCTCAAAGACCAAAGTTCAAAAAAACAGTTTGGGGAATTTGGTACAAGAGATGTTAAAAGAAATAAACCACTAGTTATATAGAGAATTTTTCTTCCTGAATTACTGTTAAAAGAACTCTTGAGCAATATTCACACTCGTTTTATTTACATAAAATTATCTGGTAATTTTATGAAATCATCTCAGGTCAAAGAAGGGCTGCTCCCTTTAAGGCTTCAATTCCCAGAATTCCCCAGGCAGCTGGCTGGGGAATTCTGTGAGTTGAAGTCCACAAGGCTTAAAGGGACCAGGGTTAGAGACCTTTGCCCTAGAGAACATACATTTTTTTGTTTTATTGGTCTACAAATCGTTGCAATAAAAGTTTACTAACATACTAGCATTGACAACAGTGTAATCAAAGGCAACTGTAATAGGAGAACCTTGTTTCATATGAAATAACCTAACCTTTCTGCACTAAAGTGTTTATAGCTAGACTTATTTTTACCACAGCCCATTCCACTTAACAAAGTGCATTCATGAGATGTTAGATTTGCTCATCTCTGACAACAATGCATAAACTGCAGAACCTTTTACTACTAGAATTCCCAAGTGAATGTTGAAAACTGCTCTCTCCATCACATAGACATGCTAAAAATAAAGCAACTTAAAACAATATTTTAATATTGGCTGTTACACCTATAGATGGGAATTATTTTTAAAAAAACCCTGCCATTTTCAAATATAATCTGTAATAAAATATTTACAGAATATAGTTTTAAGGCATTCTTAATAAAATTAATTTTTTATTTATAATAAAATTATAACTGTATAATGGTCTTACCTTGATAGAAAAAGTAGGATATCGGGAAAGATAAGATTACAGCTAAGTTGCACATTTATTTTGCGTATAGAAAGTTTCAGCACTCTGTCATCCACGAAGACTGAAAGTTAGGTTTTTTTATACTCTAGTTTCTTTGGGATATATGGCTATTACAGTTACCATAGCATTCAATTATGTTAAGTCTACTTTAGTATTTATGATACAGGTTTTATGTAGTTCTAATAATGTAGCTAGGTAGCTCAACAAGGTTGGAAAATTATGTCACCATTTTTAAGCAGTTAGAACATATTGTGGAACTCTGGTTTCTCACCGTGGAGATAAGCTAAAAGTTCAAGCACACCCATGTCTCATTTACCTGCCATATCTGGTCAAGATGAACCCAACTCTAGATAGGTGAACAGATGCCAACTATCCTTACCTAAAGAGAATGGTGGGTAGGACAATTCGCAAAATTAATCCCAACCGTTACCCAGAATAACCTTGCACAGTATAAAATACAGTTCACTTTCCATTTATTCAATTCTTAATAAAGCTAGTAAAAAATAAAATATGTTCAATTTATCAGGAATGATATTACCTTTAGCTAATGATTCTAAAGGAATATCCAACGCATCCACTCGTAAAAGCAGGTACTTTTGTGCTTGTATCAGAAGAGCAGGGAAATCTTTTTCAATGGAGGCAAACTGCTCAATTTTATTCTTTATGGATGCCAGCACCTGCTCAAAAGTAATACAAAATAAACAAACAGCATCTATATAGCTCCATGTTGTTATTTCAGTTATTTACTAAGTTATGACTGAATTATGTACTTTTCTTACTGTGATATTTTATATTCTCTTGATTTAAACAATTACATTTTAAAAATCAAGATTAAGATATCACTCTGAAGCAACTGAACCGAACACAATTATTTATTTATTTATTTATTTATTTATTTTTAAAAGGGGTAAGTGCTGGATATAAAATGAGCTTCCAAAGATTTCTTTTCAGGATTAAAGTAGTACCTGGTACAGAGATCGCACGCTAGGCTGAAATACCATATTTGTATTGAGCAGAAAGGAACGAAGAAGAGGTTGTGGGTAACTGGCCAGGTGAGTAATTATTCCAATGAGCAGCAAATTTACATGCAAGGAGTTTTCCAACATGTTTTCCAGTTTTGATAGCACCACGCTGATAAATGGGCCTGCAGAAAGCAAAACAAAGCAAAACAGATATTTCAATCATAAGAAAGGAGAAGCACAAGGAAAGGGGTCCACGAGATCTGATCCAACTCGTAGCATCAACACATTTTATGATTTTATTTAAATTAGCAGCACAATGCCAGCCATCAGTTTCGTTTGCAGGGGTACAAATTCAAACAGTAATTACAGCAGGTAAGCAACCATTAATCAGGCCGTATTCCTTTCTTCGGCTCTCTTGCCTCTCTTCTGCTAAGGAGCAGAACTGCAAGAAAAAAGAGGCTTGATTTATTAGCATCTGACCCAGCATTTTAAAAACGAATTGCCCTTCCACTGGATATGTGTGCAGCCAGTGTGATAACTAAATGTATGCACTGCTATTTCTAGATTTCTACTTAGTGTTTAAAAAGGGGGGGCATTGATTGGCACTGGTTGGCATTGACTCTCTTAGGTTGGCAGGATATGATTTCTCCCTTACTCCACTTCCCACAGACGCCATCTGCAATGAGTAGACTCATCCCTCATTGGTGCTTCACCTTCAACCCTGAAATGTCCACTCAACCCTGGTCTTGCTTGAGCTCTCCTGAAACCAAGGATCCTTAAGCAGCCAATGTTGTCTATTGGGGGGGAAGGGCTGGCAGCCATTCCTCTGTGCTCTTCCAAAAAATTTTATGTACCTTGTTCTCTACTCCCTTTTGCCAGCACAGCAGCTGATCTTTTTCTATGAGAAAACCTGTTTCCCGATGTGTTTGTTTCAGGTGAATATATGACAGGAGAACAGACGGCCCTGGGCTGTGACATATTGTCACGGGAACTCTGATATTAAAAATTAGATTAAGACCCACAGCTATCAGGCATACTGCATTTGTGTTTTCAACAAAGAAGATAGGGACTGATGGTATTACAGTTGGTACATTTAATATTAATATCTTGTTATGGAGTACATATGCCTGGGCAGAAGGACAGGGAACATATACTGAACAGTATATGCTTCCTGCCCCAAAGTATAACAGAATGACTTCGCAATAAGCACAGCTGCTTGAAAAACTAAAAAAAGAAAAGAAATATTTATAAAGAGATGAAAAAAACACTGTTGTAATTTTCCCTTTTTTCCCCTCAAAATTTTCAATGCCACTTTTACTGGAAGGGAGAGGGAGGGAGGTGGGGGGAGAGAGGGAGAGAGAGAGAGGGAGATCCTCCTATTTCTCAGGAATGAAGTATCAGTGACATTCCGAATTTAGCAAGCCTCCAAGATCTCTTCTCCTGTTTTCTTCCCACACATTCCAAGTCATCGTTGCCCCTGAAAAATACAGCTTTCAAACAGATAAAGAAAATTATAGCTTGGCCTATACTGGTATTTTTCACAGAATGGAATGGGGTAAAGTAATCCTACTCTCCGGTCTGCCATGTTTTACAACTGTCACTCAAGAGTTGGCATATTGCATTGATGGAGCTATCCAAGATTGTGTTTGGATTGCAGATGTTTTGTTACTGTACTAGATAACATTATCAGTGGAGAAAGTTTGAGGAAGTGAGATTGGCAGAGACTATACATGCATCTGTCTTGCCAGCTTGGTAGTGCTTGGATGGGATGCTGCTGCAAGCGGATGTTGTTTTTCAATTCAATGGTGTCTTGTTGGTGGATGTTGACTTGCAAGGTGACAATCTTATCTGTGAAATCAGTTCTTTGATGGGATGGCTCATAGAGAGGTTATTTTCTTTCCCTGTGGTTGTTGAATTTATTTTATTTTATTTATTTATTTATTTAGATTTATATACCGCCCTTCTCCCGAAGGACTCAGGGCGGTGTACAGA
>JANHFO010002762.1:6656-20248 GCA_032468095.1 Pareas carinatus | reverse complement strand
CTGAACTTACTGGCAGCCGACTGTTAACAGAAGTAGAACGCAGTACTGCACTCTAACCACTGCGCCACTACAGCTCTTATTATGGTCACAACAAGGCTATAAAGAGGAGAGGATTAACTATATCCCATGTAGTATCTCTTATTTCTCCTTCTTTTCAGGAAAGGACTGAAAACTTACCAAGAGTAAATATTATGCTACCTAATTAATTAACTTTAACATGGCCTAGAAAAACCAGATATATGGTGTCTGTTTGGCTAATCATGGCAGAATCAATTGGGCTGGCAAAATAAAAGCGAAAAGCTTTGTTTCATCAGCTTACATAGCCAATCAAATGGACCGGTGATGAAGGAGCACTTTCTTGCGCTGCTTAGGTATTTCTTAAGCAGGAAATGGGGTGGAAAGCAAAAAGTATTAGGAGAAGAACACATTCCCAATCTCTTCTAAAATATGTTCCTTCCATTAATCACTTCCCGCTTTCTGAAGGTAGTGTCTCCAGTTAAAAAGTGTGCCAACTCTAGAGGAAAAACTGCATGGAGAAGGGAAGCAAGTGATACCTCATTTTTCTTTTGGAGACAGGACGATTAAAACATGAGATCACATACTGCCTGCATCACATTACAAAGATGAAGTGGTTGTTCATTTAGGAAAGTGTACGTTTTCAGCCCTGTCACTAAATTTCTAACAATCCTTCCCTGTCCTTCTCTTACATTTCTGGCAAGCCCCTTTCAGTCAGTTAAGCAGATCTGTTTTTTAAATCATTTAAATAATTCTACATACTGAATTTTGCATCTTCACCCATGGTAATTCACCGTTAAAGCTGGTGGGAATTAGAAGGTGGGTCTTCTCTGTAGGAACCCGTTTTGTGGAATTTACTCTCCTAGGAGATTAGAATAGTCCCAATCCTGTTGGCCTTTCATAAGACTTTAAAAACTTGGTTTGTACCCAGGGTTGGGGCTTGGAATGTATTAAAGGCCCCATTCCTTGGTTTTACTGTTACTTAGTTCCTATCTCAGCTACTATATGTGTTTTTTCTTGCTTTTATTGTTTTAGGATTTTTAGTTGTTTTAACTGTTTTATTGTTTTAGAATTGTAAGCCAAGTCATGTGGCTGAGATGAGCAGCTACAGAAACTGAATTAATTAATCAATCAATCAACAAATAAATGTATGTGTGTATGTACATATTAACCCCCAAATATCAATTTTCACTGAGTAATTTGCACTGAAATATTAGTAAAGAAAATTTGGTTTTACCTTAAAACTAACTGCAGCATCACATCTTCACAATGCAAACTGATAAGTGTTTTGAACAATGCCAAGGACACCACACAAAGCTGGAAAATATTAAACACAATATGAATGCATAAATTTTAAGCTTTCCCAAGGTAAAAAATACTCCATACCTGCAAATAGCACCCAAACTGAATTGTAGTACAATTGAAAGGAACTGTATAAATGTTTTACTTTGTTACATTTTTCCAGAACAATTAAATTAGCATGTGTAATTTACATAATTAGCATGCCTAAAAGCGTAAGCCAAAGGTAAACAGAGATATCTGCTGAGATATGAACAAATATTTTAAGAGCAAGATAAAGAACTATGATATGATTTGAAAGAGAATTAAACTGTAATTATATTCAATGTTCTCAAACAACTGCATGACGATTTTGTCATGTTTAAATATGAATCTTAAAATGAAAAAGGTAATTTTTGTGCCTTGGGGTATTCTGTGTCTTCAAACTTATTTGCCTGTATTCCTGGTGTGTTTTATATCCGAGGCACCAGCAGGGGACTGCCCTCTCAATTTTTTTATTTTTAACTTAGAAAAATAAGGGTGTGTCTTATAATCAGAGGTGTCTTATAATTGATGTAATACGATAATACAGAAGAATTCAATACAGTATATATTTACTTTATTTAGTCAAAATTACAGGCCACCTTAGAGAGCCAGTTTGGTTAGTTGGTGTAATGGGTAAGGCAAGAGGCTAGAAATTCTGAGACCATGAGTTCTAGTCCTGCTTGGACATAAAGTCAACTGAGTGACCTTGGACCAGTAACTTTCTCCCAGTCCTAGGATATAGGCAATGGCAAACCACTTCTGAAAACTTTTGACAAAATAACTGAAATCAACTTGACTTGGCAGTCTCTGAAAAACAAATATGAGTGAATAGAATAAACAAAATAGGCCACCTTAGCCACACCCATAATTTTGGGCTTGGTTCTTTCTAATGTTTCCTAAAAGTCATCTAGTGAGATAAGATTGGATCCAGAGAGAGTGATTCGTCCAAAATTAGTCAGTGAGCTTATGTGGGACAATGGATGGGCGTAATCCTGGAGGTCTCTGTTGTTGACTATTTATAGAAATCAGTTCTATTATTACATTATACAACAATGAAGTCATTTAGCATCATTTATGCATTATAGCATGATTCCACTAGACTTCATAAAACCCAACCGCTCTATTTATCAAATCAATACGGTTCAATAAAGACAACACTCGCAATTTAGCTGTTGAAACCGAGAATTTCAGAGTAAATCTGCTTTGGAACTAGAATCATTGCAGAATATGTATGTGCATACATACCTCCCTTAATCATATTTATTTGGCCCAGAATAAAGTGTCAGGCAAGGGGAGAGGAAGGAATGCAGACTGAAGCAAATGCTTTTATTTACTGCCTCAGAATTCTATGCAACTGCAATCTGCTACCATGTTAGTCATTTTTGTGACATAAATAACATACCACAATCCTTCAGAAGAGGCTCTTGGCAACCATTCAATATCTTGCATTTCTATTTATACTGGCAATCCAATGAAGTAATCAATCTGGTCATGTTGATATTATTATTACTAATGACACTGGATCAAACATTATACTAAACAAGTGTTTAGCTTATGAAAGTGGATCACTTAATTCTATTTCTCTAAACTGGCTTAGTGAAAAAGAAATTATATAGGTAATTTCAAACTATTAAAAAAATCAGTATCCTTAAGTGTTTTATACAACCACATATATTCTGCTGTTGTGTAGAAGAACCCAAAAAAATATCTAATGAAGTGACAACAAATAAATCAGCTTTATTCTGCTGAATGGCTCATTTTTATTGCCAATTTGTGATTTTATGGTTGTTTGAATTAATTGTTTGATGGTTTTAATTATTTATACAATTAAACTTTATTGTATTTCTATGGTTATTTTCAATGAAAGGAACCAAACTCGGAAGATTTGATGTAAGTGGAATAATTGGACACAACTAAATAAATAATAAAATAAACTTTAGATGCAAAACACCATGCCTAGGCATCCTAGGCAAAATGTAGAATCAGTGTTAAAAGATTTTAAAGCTCTCAACAACTTTCTGTTGAATTTCAGAACTTTTTAAAACACAAGACTATGGTATGTAAATATGTTTGCATTGGATCTGACTGAACTGGGGGCAATAAACAAAAATCTCTCCTCACCCACGCACCCCACCAGAATCAAAAGCAAGGGAAAACTGAGGCCAGAAACATTTTTAACTATGAATTTATGTCGCTCAAATATACTTGGAAGGAGATGTAGAAAGAAAGAAAAATAAACAACATAATCTTGGATATGTTTCACATTGTTTTGTGGCCAATGGTGTAAATGATATTGGTTTTTTTGGAAGATCTGAATTTTGAAATGATGGGGAGCTGGAAGAATTTAAAGATTAGAACAAGGCAGCAAACCTAACAGAAGCTTTATATGTCTGTATTTAACTTATTAAATACAAAAAGAAAACAAATGCAGTCGCAAATTATAGCACTGAAAGGAACTGATCTGGCTGCCAAATTTTGATGGTGATGATTTATCAGGTTTGTCAGGCCACAAGATGGGAAGTTGAAAACCTAGCCTGTATCCTGCTCCTCCCTGTCTAAAGATAATCACTGTAAATCTGAAATTTTGATAAATGTTCAATGTCACTTAGAACTTGGAGAAAAATCATTTATAAACATGTTGTATGGTTACAATGAGATTAAACAGTCTATTCTATAATTACTCGTTTATTTTCTTCAGTTTCATTCACACAGGTCATATTCTTGTTATTTATATTGCCTTTCCATGTACAAATATCAAAATCATTTTCAGCAGCAAAATTACTGTAGTGCAAGAGATTTAAGTCCAGCCCACCTTGAATTCCATTGACTCTTATCTATCACCAATTTGCTTTGACTGTTAGTAACTCAGATTCTTATAGGGAGCTTAAGCTTGTAATAAACTGTAAGGAACTAACATATAAGCAAAAACTTACAGACCCAGTGCTTTGAAGTTAAGTGTGTAATAGAATAGCAAACATTTAGAGAGATCACACAGCTTTGCACATGCTTTAGAGACAAGTAGTTTTATTTTGATTAATTAATAGCTGAACTCTGTACACGCTCTTAAAACAGATGGTTTGCAGTAATGATTTCTGTTGATGTGAAAGTAAGTTTATTTACTCCTTGGCAGAAATACACCAGCACACTCTTATCCCTTTATCTCTTCAATGTTAACAAGCACAACATTCTTCGTAACAAGCAAAGAGGCCTCACCTTGGAAACGGGAGATAAGGAGGGAGTAGATGGAATGTGATGAGGTGGATAAGAGCCGTGTGGAGCGAATAGATCAAATAAGTTTTGATAATTGCCTGTTTTCCCATCGAGAAATGTGTAAAATCCTAAAGCAATTCTTATTCGGTGTGCCTTTTCCCTCTGAATGCTGCCACCAGAGGAAACTGGACACCTGCTTCTTGCAATGCTCATCGCAATAAAGCATTAATTTTTAATATTCTTCCAAACCTCATCTGGAGTATAATTGAATCCATAAATACTCGAGTGACCGGAATGGTCATTGGAGGTTCCGGAACTAGAAGGAACCTAACAAAACCTTTATAGTCATTTGAACTGGACTCCCAATTCCCTTCATCTGACAAATACTATGCAACAGTCAGAATATATGGGGGGGGAATGACCGCTGCCAAATTGCAATCATCAGGAGCAGTGTTTCTGACCTCAGCAACTTTAAGATGCCAGCCTGGAATTGAAGCCCACACATCTTAAACTTGCTGAACCTGAGAAACAATGATCTAGACGATTTCTGTAACTGCAAATGAACTACTACTTTGTTGAGTAAGTAAAAGAACAGAAATAAAGAAGCGAAGAGTATGAACAATGCCATTTTATCAACTAACTAAATTCATTTCACCAAATGAAAACTAAATGAAGCAACTTAACTGAGTTATATCATTATGTTTTTCAGTTCTTTCAAAATAGATACTGTTGTGTGTGGGTAACTGAAGACTCGGACACACGACTGAACTAACTCACTTTGTTCAGAACAAGAACCGAGACAACCAGTGCATGCTTGGTGTCTCTTATTTATAGTACAAATGCTGGGGGATTTGAATTTCTCAGATTGGCTCAGGCTGGCCAATCCCAGCCCGGAGTGTCCATGCCGCTTCCTGGTGATTGGCCACCCATCCCCAATGCTACTAACCAATGGCGGCTCTCCATTTTCATTAACTCGGCCGCTCTGGACATAACAGACACATATTCAAACTCAAAGACTACTACAGTAAAACCTTGAATAGTGAGATAATTGGTTCTAGAACCATGCGTGTAATTCAAAGCACTCGTATATCAAAGTGAATTTCCTCATAAGAAATAGTGGAAACTCAGATGATTCGTTCCACAACCTTCCTCGCTCTCACTTCCGGTCTCCCCTCTCCTTCCCCTTCCTCCCTCTGGGGGCTTCTCCCTGGGCCCAACAGCTGATTTGGAACTTTAGAAACAAAATAACATGGCTCCTAAAAAAAGAAAACCCCAACCGCAATAGAAAGCAAGTGAGCTGCACTCTAGACGCTGGAGAATAAAGAAAGACATTTTTTTCTTCACTCTAAGTCAGCAGAAAAAGGGAACGCCTCGAAAGCGACCATGTATCTATAATATTATCAGCTAATTTTATCTACATGGAATCAGAATTACACTTATTATATAAGTAATAACATTTTAATTTTCTTATTTTCCCCCCTTTTGCTTCCCTTTTTTCCTTGTGCAATTAGATTGTTACCCTGAAAGTATGGACTTGATTTGGGTTTTTCAAAAATTTCTTTTATAAATGTTTATAAATTTCACACATATCTAAAACAATTTCAGTAACAACAATATTGAGAAAGAGCAGGATAGACGCCCTTCCCACTCACCTGAAATGGAGTATTTATCCGGCTTGCAAGAGTGTCCAAGATGTGCACATTCTCATGGCAGTGTAGAAGAATGAAACGGAGAAAGATCTTGAGTAAGGCTGGCTCAGAAATGCTCCGCAAAAAGAGATCTAGGTATGCAGTTGTAGCCATCACTTCTTCCAATGTCACCTAAAAATAAGTAATTTTTATAAGCCACAGCAAAATTCAGACTTGTTTAAATTTAAATACTTTGCAAATTATTTCCAAATCAGACAATGCGATTGTCTGGATTTGTTTTCACATTTCACATTTTCACATTGTATGCCTATGATGTCAATTACAGGCCTCTTTCATCTTTTTAAGTGGGAGAACTTGCACAATTGGTGGCTGACTAAATACTTTTTTCCCCACTGTATATATATATATATGCTTCTCTTCTGTCATGTTCTCATCATATACTAAATAATTATCTTCTGAAAAGCCATCAGTTGATTGCTGGAATGGTCAAATCAGTTTGACCATCGGAACATATTATAGTAGTTTCCACATCTCCAACAAATTGATATTTGCTATTTGAAAAGTCTACCACAATAAATATTAGAATTTATGAAAATCTGCTTTATTTTTCTTGCCCCTATATAGCCAACTATAGTTTAACTGCTAGGAAACAAGTTCTTACAAACAGATTTTAAATTAAAAATACTAAATCCATTAATTTCTTCCTTCAGCTAAAGGATCCACCAGTACAACGCAAATGCAGAAAAAAATGAATTTATTCTGCCTTTTCATTGCTATGCTATATATCTATTGATAGGAAGTGGTTAGCTATAGTTGAAAAGTGTATTGGCTATTTGGACACCAAGAGGGATTAGCTATTTAGACACTTTTGAATCTCAAAAGACTCAAAATTCCACAGGGAAATGCCACAAAAATTTATCTATGCCATACTCATATAAATATATCTCATTCTCATGTGGTAGACATTTGTGCTTGTAATAAAAAATACATTATTTTGCAACAAGTTTAAATTCATATCAGGAAGCATCAGGAGGTAAAACGGGAATACTGCTAAGCTGAAGAGGATTCTAAGCCAAGTAAAGTAAGAGCAGTGGTGGCACAGTGGTTAGAATGCACTACTGCAGGCTAACTCTGCTGACTGCTGGCTGCCAGCAGTTCAATTCAAAATTGACTCAGCCTTCCATCCTTCCAAGGTCAGCAAAATGAGGACCCAGATTGTTGGGAGCAATATGCTGACTCTGTAAACTGCTTAGAGAGGGCTGATAAAGCACTCTGAAGCAGTATATAAGTCTAAGTGCTATTGTTAAAGTGCAATCATTGAAGTAAACTAAACTAAATTTGGGGACTGATTTTTGCGACATCATCTTCATTAAAGACACAAATGATATGTTTATATGAAAAGTTCAGAAACCAAATTCTCAGATTCAAAAGGAACTGTGCTCTCATGCAACTATTCCTGTTGTGCATTGTCTATTGCAGACATTTTAAAACTTCTATTTAAACTTCCTTATATAAGGATCCACCAAGAGAAAGAAGTTTAAAAATTTTATCAGAGGAGCATCAACAGCAATACAGAACAGTATGTTCTTTGCAGGAAATATATTATTTTATAAGATTACTTGTAGATATTCAATGCCTAAAGATCTTTCTAATAGAGTAAATACTTAATGCAATAAACATTCTACCAGTGGAGCTACTGCTGACATATAGCACAGTATGTACTCAACAGGAAAAAAATGCTTTTATTTCATTCTTGCAAAATTACTTGCAAATGCATGGTGCTTGAATATGCATGTAAATTTAGAGAATAAACTGTTAGCTTTGCCAATAAAGTCCTATTAAAATAAATATAAGGATATTCCCCGTGGAATATTCTGTATCAGCATAATTTTAATTAGGGTATTTTGTATGACGCTTTGACATCTAGTAATATTGAAGATTGTATGTTATATTACAAGCTAACAATTCAAATAGGAAGAAAATCACCTGAAAAATCTATTTCATTAGAAAGATTACAAGGCCCTGATTATCATGAGGCAAAAAGTGAAGAAGTAAAAACATAGAAATAACATATAAAAAATGAAAACCAGAGACACTTTTGTAGAACAGTTTTGAAAACAGTGGTCAAATAAATAAGATTCTTAAAGTAATATATATATAATTAATCAATAACAAGTACTGCAAAAAATGTCTTAAAATTGGGCCTTGATTTACGAATGAAACAAACTATGACTAGAACTCTGACCTTAATTGCCGGTTATAAGTCCAGAGCTATCTAGAAATACGCTTTATCTGTAATGATTTATGTAATTTCCATAATGATGTAAATACAGCTATAATAACATTTGTATCAATTTATATAATTTGCATAATAATATCTTTACATAAATACTATATATTAATTAATTAATTATATTAAAGAATTCTTCTGTAAAGAAGAATTTACATTTATACAACGGTGAAAACAGAGATGAAGATGTAACTTCATATTTAACAAGGAACAGGGAACAATGGTCAGTTTGTCCTTTGGCTGGTTTATTAAACTGAAGTTGCACAGTATCAGAAAAAGGTTCTCAAGAAAAAAAAGTTCTAAGAATTAGTAGAAAAAAGGCTTATATAATTAACCATAATTTCTTGTTACATTATCACTTTCTGGGGTATATAATTCTATTTATATTAGTACAATGTTAAAGTAATTATTCATTTAAATTAGTTGAGATGACAGACCAAAACAGATCAGAGAAATAAATCTTGAAAAATATACATATGTACAAATGCTAGCCAGAGACATCAGTGACTCAACTTGGATTATTGAGTAGAAATGCCTTTATAATAAAGAGAGTTTTGTAGCATGTGTGGACAAAAACTTTCTTATTGAGGTTATGGAAAAGTGATCTATGCAAAATGTTGTCATTCAGATACCACTGGAATAGAAGACAGAATTCTTTAATTGACAAGTGTGATTGGACATACAAGGAATTTGTCTCCTGTGCATAAGTTCTCAGTGTACATACAGACAACAAAGTGATAGGTATCATAGAATAATCTAGTCCAACTCCATACTGAGTGCAAGACTGCATAGCAAGATGAATATTTTGGTTCTGTTTAAGACTCCTAGTAAAGGAAGTCTCCCCACATCATTGACAGTCTGAACTGTCCTTCTTGAACTGTGATAATCAGAAATTTACTTTTATTTGTTAAGTTTTGTTTTTGCATCCAAAACTTGACACAAGACTTTATTGGGGTCTGACAAGGACATAGTAGAGTTTAATGAATATTTGGAAGAGAGGGACTAAACTAAAAAGGAATATGTATATATTCTTTCTTTAGTAAATATAATCTTAATCCTGGGGTTCACAGCTGTATCTTGGTTCGTCTTCAAGTCCACTAGATGGCGAACACTACCCTTTTCTAGCGAATGTATTTAAAGATAAAATAAACGACACTGACCACTTTTTGTTTAATAAATTATTAGATGGTAGGAGCTCTGAAAATTGTATTATTTATTTTGTGTGAAAAAATGTAAGATTGTAGTCATATCACTTTTATTAAAATCTCTTATTAGTAGCTACTTTAAACAGACTTTTTTCATCTACAAAAACCTTCCCACTTCCTATAAATCCCCTCTACTGATATCAATGAATTAAAACCATTTTTATGGGGGGGGGAATGATAAGAGAGGGAGTTTGGTATAGTAGCTACAGTATTAGATTAGAAACCAGGAGAGTGTGAGTTCTAGTCCAACCGTAGGTATGAAAGCCAGTTGGGCCACTTGTTCTCTCTTAAGCCCAACCCTACCGACCCCCTCCTCGTTCTGGGGAAAAGAGGAGGACGATGGAGTATTAGTATGTTTGCCACCTATCCGTAGTTCACCAATTGATAAAGGTGTGAGATATATGCCACTAATCTCAGGTTTGTTGTACACTTCTACCCCATATTAAAGATGTGAACATATGTTATACAGGGAACTTGAAAATTTTATAATATTCTGAATTTAGAAAGTTTTATATGTAAAAAAGGCTGATATGCTTTTTTTCTTCTTGGCAATTTCACTTGTAATTTGACTTTCCAGGAATGAAATGATCCTATTGGAACATACATTTTATTCTTTAGTTATATACAATTAATTTTTTTAAAAAAAATATGTTCCACAAGTGTTTCTGAAATACTGCTCATATATACTAAGCCTTTTCTGGTTATTGGAGCAAAAACCTAAATATGTTTTTTCAGTTCTTAAATTTAGCATAATTGTACAAGTGTGGATACCAATTATGTTTGGACTGTATGCATTTCAAATAATTTTTAGGAGACAGCATTAGGAGGAACACAAGCCTATTTGAGTTTCTTTTGGACTAACCATTACAGTGGGAGATAATCTGAAAAATGACAGCAAAGAAGTAATTAATAAGTGGATGTCATAGCACATTTTGAGAATTACGAGGTAAATGAAATAAAGATAAGCAAAATTAAGAATTTTATTATTGCATGTTGAAGGATAAAATCAGAGGTATGGGACAGGATTGACCCTTCCTTTACAGCATGGAAAGCAATGGATGGAAACTAATCAAAGAGGGAACCAACCTAGAATCAGGGAGACATTTCCTGACAGCTGACAGAAGTTGTGGATTGTTCCAACACTAGAGGTTTTAAAGAAGAGATTGGACAACCATTTGTCTGAAATGGTATAGGGTTGGACTAGAAGACCTCCAAGGTCCCTTCCAACTCTGTTATTCTGTTCTGTTCTAAATAACAAGTTGTCCTGAAATATTTTCCTCAGTTGTTATAACATTACATCATTTAATAGCCAAAGTGCTTATACTACAAGTATACATTTCTGAAATACCAATTTACATTTGAGTCAGCTGCTAGGTTTTAATTTAAATTTCAGGTGCACCTTGTTTTGTTTACGGGCTGCCTCTGGAGAACAACATGTTTATTTAGGCAACAGATTTAAAACATGTTGAGAAAAAAAATATGAGAACATAATTAACAATGAACTTTGTCAATAAACCTTTTGTCAAGAATATCCATATATTTTTTAAATTAATTATTCGAGTTATTAAAGTGATTTTTGTTTATTTCAAGTTTTAAAAAAAGTTTACAAAAGATTTACAAAACTCAGAGGAGGCTGGGAGAATTACATACCCACATACCTTTTTCTAAGGAACAAAGAAAGGTTTTTCCACCCTTATAGTGAATAAAAAGACTAAACCATAATTAAGAGCAAATGAAAGTTCTGCATATAAATGGAGACATTCAACTAAGAGTGAATGCCTGTCTAATTAAATTCTTCAAATGAAACAAACATTTGTCCTTAGTTCAATATATCAGAAAATATCAGGACCAGAAGCAGAATTATGAACCTAAGTATGGACAAGCTTTTAATATCAGGTTGATTTTTTACACCTGTAACCCAGATTGTATTAGTCAAGCCTCTTACATAATTTTTGTATAGTTGTATGGTTCCTCTGTGTGGGTGTGTCTATCTGCCTGTCTCTATGTCTCTCTCTCTCTCTGTGTGTCTCTCTCATTCTCTCTCTCACGCACACACACTCTCTCTCTCACATACACACTCTCTCATTCTGTCTTTCTCTTTCTCTCTCTCTCTCTCTCTTTGCCTCTTTCTGTGTCTGTGTCTGTTTCTCATTCTGTGTGTGTGTGTGTGTGTGTGTGTAATACTTTAAAAAACTTCAATTATTTTGTAATAAACTTTAAAAATTTTGCTACAATTAAATAACCTTTAAAGATTTTGCTATGATTAAATAAGCATTCATGATTTTGCTATAATTAAATAAGCCTTTTTAATTTTGTTATATTAAATAGGTGTGTTTGATATTAATAATATGGAAGCTGTCTGATCATTATTTTACAAATGTATCTTTTAAAAAATTCATATTAGCGGTCCGCGGGATTTAAAATTATGAATTTAGTGGTCCCTGATGTTCAAAAGTTTGGCGACCGCTGATCTATGTGACATCTTATTCAACAAATTTTAAAAGAATACTTTATTCTACTAAAGAAAAGTCCCTTTTTGCTTTTTGCTTTTTCCTTCCATTCAATCATATCAGGTTCTTAGAGACTATCTGGACAAATCTCTGCAGGTTTTTTGGCAAGGTTTTCAGAAGAGGTTTGTCATTGCGTCCTTTCTAAGGTTGAGAGAAAACGACTGGCCCAACATCACCCAGCTGCTTTTGTGACCAAGGCAGAATTAGAAGTCAGCGTCTCCTGATTTTTAGCCTCATGTCTTAATCACTACACAAAACCTTCTCTGCTTTTGTACTCACTGCCAAATTCAAAGCTCAAATATTGAATTTTTAGTAATTTAGCTTTATGATTCGTTGACTAAAATTGATAATTTATTACTAACCTTATGGAGAGCTGGAGCCAAAACGGGAACCAAAAATCCATTATAAATGTAATTCACAAGCTGGTTACGAATCAAAGAATGTGCCACCTAAAAATGGAAAGAGAAAGAGAAGGGCATGCCTGAAATAATAAATAAACATTTACTTTCCCACAGTGCAATTTTAACATAGATTTAAAGAAGCTGAACTTGATGAGTAAACCATATCCATATTTTAAATTTTCTCTATGTTCCACATCCGCATTTGCAAAATTAACATTTTTCAAAAATGTCATAGCATTTATGTTACATTTAGAAACAGCTTATCTCTCTTGGAGAGTGACCTTGGTCAGTGTACAAATAGATATAAAAACACAAAAGCTTTATATAAATATTATAATAAAAAGCTGTTAAAATCATAATTAAAATTAAAAATTTAAAAGTGGGAAATGAATTTCAGGGCACCAATCAACCCTGTACAGGACTGTGTGCCCTTCATGCACCCCAAGTTAAAATGTATTACTTTCTTTTATTTATTTTTCTAAGAAATAAATGCTTTAAGTAGGTATTTCAATTTTAATCTTCAGTTTTTCACTTTCATTTCCATACAGATCTCTAAAATATCCTTCCCAAAATGCCTGACTTCAGTCTATTCGAAATCTTTTATGTCTTTCCACTATCTCTACCACAGGCTCCTTCTTTAGCATTCTTGATGAAATAAAAAATAAATAAAACATCAAAATTACTTCAATTTAAGCATTTTTGCACACACTATTTACAGCCTCTCACTATGAAAATGTAAGTTCAATGCTGAGAAACTTGCATATACAACTGCCTACTAAATCTTAACTGATTAATGTTAAGAAATTTGCTTCACAGTAGCATGCTTCACAGTAGGTATGGTGTTGCTTGGTTGCAACTCAGCATTCTCTCTCCTCCAAACACGACGAGTTGTGTCTCTACCAAACAGTTCTGCTTTGGTTTCATCTGACCATATGACATTCTCCCAATCCTCTTCTGGATCATCCAAATGCTCTCTAGCAAACTTCAGA
>JANHFO010002761.1:162412-178860 GCA_032468095.1 Pareas carinatus | reverse complement strand
GGGGCGAGAACTAATCGATTAATTAAAGTCGCAGAGCCGAGCTTAACTTGGGCTTAGCCCTTATTAGGGAAGCGCTGAAAAAGGCTGCTCAGTAAAAACCTTAAAATCAAACATTTGACTTTTTTGCGCAGCTTTTTTCAGCGCTTCCGTAATAGATGCTAACCCAAATTAAGCTCAGTTCTGTGACCAATAACAACAGAACAGAGGGCACTATTAAAGGTCTGGTGACAAGACCTATAGAACCTTTTCCCCACTAAACTGTTTTCGCATATTCCAGAGCCCAGGATATAAAAGCTGAAGAATTTATTTCCAGAATGAGCAGGACTGAAATAAAGGTATACCTGAATGAAAAGTGACATCAAGGAAGTTTTTCTCTGAGCTTTAACCGATCTGCTTTCAGTTTTCATAAAACAAAGAATTGCAGTGCTGCAATGGATTTCCTGAAAAGGGTGCATTGTATCAGGGTCTCCAATCTTGGCCAATTTACCACTTGTGGATTTCAATTCCCAGAATTTCTCAGCCAGCATGTGGCCAAGGTTGGAGACCCCCCTGCATTATATGATCTTTGATGTCTCACATCGTATTTCTGTATTGAGGGGCATTTAATTCTAAAGGAGAAAGAACTATTTTTCTGTTGAGAAAATGTATTTTTAAATGAACATTTTCTGCATCGTTATTTAGCATATTGCCAGACAGAAATGGAAGTTTTGCTTTCTGTAAAGTTGAAATTGCCAGTGAAAATTGATGTAAACAAACATGCCTTGTGATATCTAAAATTCTTAGCACCTCAAGGCCTCCTGCATAATGAAGGTATAGTAGAGCTGGGACCAGAATACACCACATTCTAAGGTGATGTATCAGATTGAATTTATGATCCAGCATTTTATCTACAAAAATCAGAATCACCTCTACTTGATTATCTCCACGGGTCCCATCATATATATCATGAGAAATATGCTATGGATTTTATCATTTAATGCCATCTGGCAGCTCCAAGGTAGAGAGCCTCTTGTGCTGTGGCATTTGCTCTGGAACATCATTCCCTGAAATTCAGATTGGCCCTGAACATGTTGGTCTTTACAAAGCTTTTAAAGCTGTTGTGTTGACATTTGTTTTGGTTGCCAGTTAAGTCCTCATTATTGGTTTTAATTGGTGTTAAATGTTTAAAACTGCTGCTATTCAGAGTCACACTGACGAGATGAAGACCCATATAAATAAGAGTAGAATAAATATGCTTTAAAATACAATCAAATGTTCAAAAAACTTTATTGATACATGGAACATATCAAGTCTACATTTAGAAGAATGTATTTGGCCTCTTGGTAGTGAAGCGTGGCTTATGCTGACGGCGCAACACTCTGTGTGGCAGAGGGAATTTAATTTTAGAATCCTGTAGAAAGAGATTAAATTTCATTAGAAACCCAAATAAATTTTATTAGTTTGAGTACTATTCAGAATTTTTTTAGACACTTTCTAGTGAAAGCATATATATTTCTAATGTTAGCACGAGTGATTATTTAATCTAGGCAAAATAAAGGATGCATTTCTTAGAGCACAATAATTATCAAATGATTTTTTAAAAGAACAAGGCAAGAGACTATATGCTTTTTAAAGCAAGTATAATGCTTAAGAGTAAGAAACTGGATCATTTTGAAAAATACTACATACTAGAACTCTATGGCATATTAGCATTTTTAGTATCGAATATGTGTTTGTTAGGTTAATATCTCATTTTCTTTAGATCAAATTGGTGCACATAGCAATTCTTCTTCAGCTTTTTCCCAAACCTGCAGTAATTTAAGCTAAGATGTGACCCAATCTGTAGCTACCTAAACAGTGTCTGTTACTTCAAATTAATGGTATTCAATTAATATATGTGTTCAATCAATTAGTCATTGACCAGAAGTATAATTTCATAGAAAAGTACAGAGGTCAGAGAAAATGTCAAACTTTAATGTTTGACTATATATTTTATTATATATAAACATTTAAATTTGATCTACTTACATGAAACTGTTTGACAGCAGGTCTGCGGCATTTGCTAGCAGCAATCTCTTCAACCTTCATGATCTGAATAGAATGAGCACGGGCTCTATGACGTGCTCCCATATCACGATCTGCAATTCATCAGTTGAATTATACGTTTTAATAAAATGTTAAACATGTTTTAGGTTAAAATGTTAAAACATGTTAAATGTTTTAACAAAAAAATAAGCCTTGATCTAAATACTCTTATACCAATCTTCATATAAGAACAGTATTTGTTTGTGGAATCTTCAATTTCACTTTCAAAAACACTTCAGCTCTTGAAAGGCGACAAAATACATTTAATATATGCACACATGACAAGAACATTTTATTATAAACAATGCTCTTTGGGTTTGTATGCAGTTAAAATTTTCAAAACCAGTAATGATTTATGGCTCTGCTGTATAAGCTGAGCAAGCTGAATTAAAAGAGGATAATCAACAGATTCTAGAAATGAAAAATGTAATAGCCACATTCAACCCTTTCTATTCTAGAATATAAGAAAGTTTAGAATTTTTTTAATGAAGTAATTTATGACATGTTACTTATACTTCTTTTCAAATCAGGTGGACTTAAATTTTAGGTTTAAGGGAAGTTAAATATGCAATAAACATTTATCTAGGAATTTAATTTGTTGAATTTATTTGGAAAGGCTTAAATTATGCTGTGGTGTAATCTTTAATACAACAACATTAAGATAACCAAATTTAGCTGCTTTTCCAAGAAAGTGTGTGAATCTCCAAACTTTAATTTTATTTTTAAACTTTATAACATTTTTTAAAAACTATGTTATTAAAGATACATGTAAAATAATTAAATAATTATTATTATTGTGTAAAAGACTATACACTTTTAGAAAAAAGCCTATCAAAAACCGTATGGGGGAAAACTATATCAAGTTCCCTTAGACAAGGGAGATAAACAAACAAAATTAAAAATGACCACAAATAAAACTAAACACACACACACAATCAAGCTATTCAAATTTTAAAAATTCCTTCAATTTTAACAATAATTTTAAAGTAATAAATTAAACCTAGACCAGATAATCTTATCAATTCTTGTCTTTGTGAACAAAGCTACTGTAATTTGAAGGCGAACAGTTGACAAATTTTGTTAAAGCAAGTTTTAATGCCTGAAGCACAAATATTCTTCCATGAATACATGTATCTTTTTTGCAGCAAATTCAACACTAATCTACCCAAAATTCATCAGATTAAGGTTCCCAGTTTTACGAATATTTAACAAAACACTGTCATCCGTCCAAGAATGTGGTTCAACATTAATATATAGCTGAGAAGGAATTACAAGTGGACATGTCTATTTCATACGTTTCTTCAAATTTATTACATATCCAGCATAGATGGGCAACCTTTTAAAACTATTCTTTGACTAATTCAACTAGCCCCATCAAAGATACGATATTAGAAACATAACTAACATTAAAGTCTGAAGCTGCTGATTGAAGTAATACAGTATACTCCAAGTCTCTATACCAAATTTCTTGCATATTGTCCAAATTAATATTTGATTTTTTTTTTGGCAATAATTGTCTAATGTTTAATACCAATAAAGGCCTTCTGGGATATATTCAAATGATTCTTGAGTTGATGGACAATCTGGATTTGAAATAGTTTCAGATAACTTAGTCAACAGTCAAACTAAGAAAACTTTACCTATCTAAATGGCACTGTATAAAATGAATGTTTCAACAGATATAGCTAATCATAATATGAGCCTACCAAGTTCCAATATATAACACATTTTCAACAGTTCAATTGTAACATTCAGTACAGGTAGTGCTTGACATGTAATAGTTCATTTAGTAACATTTCAAAGTTACAACACTGAAAAAAGTTATTTATGACAACATTTCATACTTGTGACCACTGACGCATCCCTGATCACATGATCAAAATTCAAATTCTTGGCAACTGATTCATATTTATGACAGTTGCAGCGTTTCGAGGTCTTGTGATCACCTTTTGTGACCTTCTGACAAGCAAAGTCAATGGAAAAGCAAATTCACTTAGCAACCATGTTACTAACTTAACTGCAGTGATTCACTTAACTGTTGTATGAAAAGTCGATTTCACACTTAGCAACATAAATTCTGGGCTCGATTGGAGTCATAAGTCAAGGACTACCTATATTAGTATTTGACAGCCATCTTGGTGTAGTGGTTAAGGCATCAGGCTAAAAAGTAGAAGTTCCACTTTGAGCACAAACGCCAACTGCATGATCTTGGGCCAGTCACTCTTTCTCAGATCTAGGAAAGTAACAATAGCAAACCACTTGTAAAATCTTCCTAGGAAAACTGCAGGGAGTTGCCAGGAGTCAAAGTTGATTTAAAGGCACCCCCCATATTATTTATTATCACCTCAGTAAAAACAATACATTAGCTACTTATTTACAAGTAACAGGAACATTATGTAAAACCAAAACTGAGAAATAACAATTCTGCAGCACTTATTTTCCTTTATGATAGTGATATCCTACAATGAGCTAGCACTCTGAATGGCCTCTACTTACAGCACTGTGTAACAGCTCCAGCAGTTGTTAAATCCCTGTACTCCCTGTACATATTGTGAGTTCCACTACGAGAATCATAGCGCAGCCAGATACCAAAATTTTTCACCTTCAGAGGAGACTTTTCAAAAACCTAGTAATATAGAAATACCCATGTTAGAATAACAAAAAACAAATCAGTGATGTTTTAATTAATGTATCAAGTCTACAACGAATGAATAAGAATGAACTTCCTAAAGCTGTGGTCCAATTTCCATAGGATACATTAGATTTTCTCTGGATCAGGGAAAAGATGCAATACATACTCAAGATTACATAAATCTAATCCTAAAACAAACTAAAAAACTTTATATAGAAGCACAGCATTGTGCTGATTCCGTGCCCATCCACACAAAAGTGCTTTGAATCCAAGTCACAAGATTGGCCCCATTTATTACTACTTCACTTGTTTCATGGTCTGCTACTGATGACAGATTTATCTCTATAAATATATTCATTGACCTATGGAAGGCCTCCTCAGATTAATTCTTCAATAGCATAGGAATACATTGAATCAAGCTGTAGCTCTCTGAAGGAGCCAGAACTGGTTTGCTTCTCCAGGATTCTATCCAAAGTAGCAATCAACTAGATGCTGGACAGAAAATTGATGAACATTCATTCTTAATCATCACAAATTCCAGGGTGCAGAAACAGCTATTATTTTATGTTTATCTTCAATAAACAGGTCATTCATTTCATCAGCAGTCATGAAATGAACCATGGTAATCTAGGAATTTTACAAGATATAATGGTCACCAGTAATAGAAATAGTACGACAAAAATGTTTGAAAAAAGCACCTTAATCCAGTAGCCCTCAACCTTTTGTGCACCAGGGACAGATTCCGTGGAAAAAGGATTTTCCGCGGACCGGTAAGGGCATGCTTTTGCATGCTGCCTGCATCTTGCAAATGGGGTTTGGCTTGTTTCCGTAACCCAGTTGTTGGCATGCTGTGGCCGGGTGCCAGTGTTAGTCCCGGATGTTGGGGACTCCTGCCTTAATCCAAACAGTATAGGGACTTATAAATATTAGGGATAAGCAGTATTGGTAAATAAATATGCTTTTGATATTCAAATCTATTCCATTTCCTATTACAATACCTGTCCACAGTACACGATTTCCCCAGAGGATTTTTTCATCTTCTTCAGCTGAGAGACAAAATACCAGAAACGAGACTTTGCGACGACATGGTTAGGAGCAAAGATGCGCATCCGATAGAGAGGCGGTGTTGGACATTTGGGAGTAGGAAGGCATCTCCCAACAACTTTATACTCCCTCAGCTTAAAAGACAAAAGAAATACATTAGATTTTCTCTGGATCAGGGAAACGATGCAATACGTACTCAAGATTACATAAATCTAATCCTAAAACAAATTAAAAACTTTATAAAGAAGCACAGCATTGTGCTATGATTCTGTGCCCATCCACACAAAAATGAATCCAGGATAAAAACCCCATTCCAGTGTTAAGTCAAATTTGACCAAGAGATGCATTTACTCTTTTAAAAAGGTGATATTTAAGATGCTTTTACTAAATCAAGCTAAGCTCCTGCCTCCTTAATGCCCTGTAAATTCAGCTATAAAGATTTTCATATTTCATATTTGCAGAGGTTGAATACCTACTGCCTATTTGAAACCGCCTCGAGTTCAGTCTCGGAGACGGACACGAGGATTGCGGAGAAAGGAACTAAGAACGACACGGGTAGGATGGCAACGACTGCGTTTTCTTCCCAACTACGCCGCATTCTGGGTCCGGGAAAGATGTGGCGAGTTGAACCCGCCGACTTAAGTAGCCGACCGGGGCCCACGCCACAGGGACCGGCGCAGGGGAGACGGCCATATTGGGCGCTCGCTCGTGGCGGAGAGGAAAAACGACTGAAAGGACCCCGAAGGGAGATCCCTTCCCCGCCTTCCCGCCATTTTTTGCCTCGCTCCCGTTCCTTCAGGCCCCGCGGCAGCCGAAGCCTCCCCCGCGCGAGACCCCCAGCGAGGCTCGCCCGCGCGGCCCTCACCGTGCCCGACGCCTTCATGGTGTCGCCTCTCTCGCGGCCGCCCAGAAAAGGAAGTCGCGCAGGCGCAGCACGCGCACGTGACCGGGCCCCGACGCAACGTGCCTCCTCGCCTTACGAACGGCTACCGGCCATTGGACTGAAGGAGCGCGTTCTGATTGGGTGTAGGAAACGTCTGTCTTTAGAAGCCGGGTTTTACCCTCTTGCCTTACGAACCGCTCAAGTAGGCGGAGACTTTGAAGCTTTATTCATCTCTTTCATCGATTTGGGCGCGCCTGTTTTTTTTTCTTTCTTTTCTTTTCACGCTTAGTGAAACCCTTGGGTGGATTCTGAAGATCGATAATAATGTTTGTTTTTGCTGGTTTGTTTTCTGTTTTTCTGCCATCTATCTGCTAAACATCTAATTTCTACAACACTGTTAAATTATGTAGTAGGAATATATCATTATTACGGGTACCCTTCTCATCTTTCCTATTACTTATTACCTATCCTCTTATTTGTATGATAATTAATTTGACATCTTAAAATGTATAATAGTTGTGTCATTTAGTAACCTATGTTACTAATGTAATGGCTGGCTGTAGATTATTAGTATTCTATGACTGTTCACATATAATAGATTGCCCCAAACCTGTATAAAAAAGTATAGTATGGCATGATGAATGTGTTTGTGACATGTTTTGCACAAATATTTTGACATGTTTTGTGACATGATGATTGTACTTTATAACATGACACGATAAAAGTAATTTATGATTATGATTGTATTATTAGGATCACGGTTTGTTGATTATACCTAATACATATATGAAATGATGAATGTACTTTATGATTATGAATCTATCTTATAATTGTAATCAGTTTGTCAATTATAGCCTATACGTAAGTATAGAGCATGTAGACCGGAGACAAATTCCTTGTGTGTCCCAAAACACTCGGCGAATAAATTCTAATTCTAATTCTATTGTTGTTTAAACAGCTAAAAGTAATCTTATTCCTACATAATATGAACCCATGGCTTGGGTAAGGATCTCCCAACCTTGGGGACTTTACAACTTATGGATTTCAACTCCCAGCAAAGCTGGCTGACGACGAATTCTGGGAGTTGAAATCCACAAGTCGTAAAGTCCCCAAGGTTGGAGATCGCAGGATTTCTGAACACACCACAGTTAACTGGGTGCTTGGAGCTGACGAAAGTCTGTTGGTTGGGGGAAGTGAAGGCAACAGTGGGATGCGAATGGATTGGAAGTGACTAGGCAGGGTAATCTTGATTCCAGCAAGCTGCTGAGGAGGTGAAGGCTGGGTTATGCAAAGAGTCCCTCATGACAGCCAGCATGGTGCAACCGTGTGAGGTTACTGGGCAGCTTGGAGCGAGTTACTCTGGCTCCACTAGCCTAATTCACGGAAATTGTGGGAAAATATTGGAGGGAGCATGATGCTTCCCAGAGTCTTGAAGGAAAGCTGGTATATCAGTATAACAAAGTTTTGCATTGCTTTATCTCTCCTTTTGAACGAATCCCAGAGCCCAGTCATAAGCTGTGCCAATGGACTCATTATTTGCGAGAAGGGTGACATTTATAGAGAACTATATTTATAACTAAAATACTGTTTCCAATACAAATTCTGCATTACATCCTTTTCCAGAGAGATTTCTTTGCATAATGCATCCAAAGTAGGATAATCTAAGCTTGGTCATTTGCACTTTGAGTAAGAACTGTGGATTGATGTGTTCAGTGTTTGTTTTCTTGACTGCCCCAAAGTATTCTAGGAAGTATTTTTCAACACCAAAATAGTTTTTTTGGTACTCTTCCTATCCTGCTTTTCAAAATCCATATTTCTTTATAGACTGAATAATATTATCACCAGTTGTGAGCTCTAGATATGTCACAGAAAAAGAACAAACCTAAAAGAAAATGCAGATATGCTACATCCAGCAGGAATCTATCTCCATCTCATCAATAACTAGCCTAATGTAATTTCACATTAGATTATCAAATTTAATTGGGTTCAAAGGTTAAATGTAATTTAAATGTAATTACAATATATATAGAAAAATAGTTTTCCAATTGTTATAAGAGAGATCTTTGGACTTATAGTCAGCATTAAAATATAAAGTATATATACATTTTACTGCATTCCTGATTACGCTGAATCACTTAACCACTCATTTTTGGTGAATGTACTTTTTTGAATGTATTTGGAAATTCTAATCCAACTGAATGTGATGGGGCTGCATTTTGCCCATCTAAAGCTTTCTATACATATAGGTATAGCTATATAGATTATTATATGAAACTATTACATTTTTTGTATAAATATTGTTGAATTTAGCTTGAACAGAATACAGCCTTCTACTCACTGATATATACCGTAGTATGGCATCATTTTGTTCTGTGCTTAATTTTTGTTCATTTCTGATATTAGGTTAATAAGGCCCTAATTCCAAAATTCCCAAAAAGAGGCAAATGCTACAGTGAATACAGACTAGCATTTGCCTCTTTTTTGTAATTTTTTTTGTGTGTAGATAAGGAATTGGGAATATCAATGTTTTCACTTAGGTGTTACACGGGTGCTGCTGGTTCCTGATCCGTTAAGTAATCTGGAATTAACGAAGCAGGAGTGTATCTGCAGGAACAGATCTTCAAATCCCCTAGAAGTACTACCGTATATAAGCTACCTTACTGAAAATTTTTCCCAGCGTTGCATTGCTTCATTTTCCGACTAACGCTTCAGACACGAATCTGTTTTACATTAGTTTTAGACTGTAATTGTACGCACACTATATTGGGAGCGAGGACCCCATCGAAATGATCTGATAGGTTAACGATTGCATTGATACAGTACTTTCTTCCATGAAAGTGTACGTGGACATTGCATTTAGAAATTGTGAAGCCCATTAAAAGAGCGTTTTACAGAACTACAATTCCCAGCGTCCCTTTTGAGAAGCCATGATCTTTAAACCGAAGTTATGTGTAGCGTTGGCATATTTCATGTATGTCAGCTGTCAGCCGGTCAATGAAAAGTACAGGAGCTGAAGCGATTCAACGCGAGAGATTTTCTCAATCAAAGTCAACATAATGACTGGCCATAGCTAAAGACCTGGGCTACTGGTAGGGACGCAAAGCGAAGAGAAAGTCTGAGGAGTAACTCGTTTTTTTCTGGCTTAGGCAGCCGCTCTAAAACTACACCTCCCAGCATGCGTTGCGCTTAAGCAGAAAGCTTTTTTCCCAGCGTGCAACGAGCTTTCTCCCCCCGATTGGCGACTTAAAGTAAGAATCGGAAAAACCTGTTTCTCGCTGCCGGATTTTCTCTTGAGGCGGTTTGTTGCCTGGCGAGACTGGGGCTTGGTGTCGCGGAGTATGCTGGGTGCTGTAGTTCGGGGGTTAGAGCAGCTTCCCGAGCGGAACCGCGTGAGAAGAGATCGGGGTGCTGCGGGACCCCAGAGGCGCGTTAGCCGCGTTGCGTGTTTCCTGGCGGGGCGACAACACTATCGCGGGCGGCCGTCCCTGGCTCCCTCTGCCCGGCCCCCCTGCCTTGTAGCGGCCTGCCCGTAGCCCTCCGCGATGGAGTAGCTGGGAAGGTAATGGAATGGGAACCGGGGCTGTTGGAGGGCTGAGTGCGCTTCCGGGGGGAGCGGATTCGCAAACTCGGGAGGGGACGGCGCTGCCCAACTTTTCTTCGAACGGAGAACGGAGAAACGGCTTGGCCCAAGAGGCCCCGCGATGCCGCCTCGTGTTCCGAGTCCCGCCACCAAGCTTTGGAGGTGGGGATGGATCCCCCTTTCTCCTGGGGTCTTCCTAACCCGAAGCCGCATAGGTCACCCCCTATCTTTAGTCCCTGCCCCATTGCCCATCATTTCGCCCCCTGCCCGCAGCTGCTGAAACAGAAGTTTTAAATCTGGGGTCCAAGGACCCCCAGGGGGTCCGTGGCAAGGGGCCAGGAGGGTCCGCAGACAGGTGGAGAAAAATTTGGAAAAAGTAATATACTTGAATGGTCGATTAGTAATTAGTCGAATGGGTGGGAATGGGGTCCACCGTGTAAACAACGACATGTTTTGAGGTCCGCAGCTTGAAAAAGATTGAAAACCTCTGTGCTAAGGTATTTTCTTGCTCATTGCTCAACTTGCTGCTCTGCTAAAGTTCTGGCATGTTACCTTCTAAAATTCCTGGTCAGTTGTCTGGAAAGTCTTAAGATTATTTATCCCAATGCATTTGAAAGATCTCCATTTGAAGAAGAGACCTAGGTGGAATAGCCATGTTTCAATTTCCCAGTGATCTTCTATCCCAACCAATACCAGAAGGCATTATGATAGGAAAAAATAAATTATTTCTGCACCATGGGATGGAAAACAGTTTTCTTTCTTTTGCTTGGTAGCTGGAACATAGCTTTTCTCTCATATTTTACTGTTGCTTTCATCTGGAGTCATCTGCCTTTCTTAACTGGCGAAATCAACTTTATTTCATGATGAATTTATGACCATGCTTATGCTGAATTGGCATTGAAAAGCATTGTTTGAAATAATACGTCATGCAAGTCATTTTCAAATGGTGATGGATATATGCAAAATAAAGAGAGCAGTTCAAGAAGTAATATTATGTTTATCTAAAAGTCACTGAAAATCATTCAAATATTCAACAATGTCTACAGAAGTGCACGTTCATTCACATCCTAATATCCCTCTGGTGTTGCCACAAGTATTACTTTTATTATTTACTCTTGTATTCAAAAATTGAATCTTCTACCGTATGTGTGATCGCTGTTATCAGATTGGTTCAAAGATATTTGGTGCCCCTAATGATTTTGATCAATTGAGGATTTCACATCATGCCTTTCAGTAAAATAGAGAAGGTTGAGACCTAACTTATCAGCCTTAGAGGTATCTGTGCCACATGCTGCATTCCTTCTAATTGTAAGAATAATTCTGCACACATTTTGACCAGTCTGTCACAAGCCATTTCACCCCAAGCATGGTCATCCTATTCTATGCAAAGTAGTTCTCTAATCTATACAGTACTATTAGCATCAGAAAACCAGTGATTTTATTCCCACTGGTCTACTGGAAAGCCCACAGGGCTTCCTATAGAATAAATGCTGCAATTTATATGGATGAGGACTATGCAAATTTCAGACAAGAGGCTGACTGTACCATTCTCTAACTGATTTGAATTTATTTATTTATGAATAGTATTGAAATAGGTTAATGTTTTGTTCTGGTTGAGTTTTAGAATCCCTTTTTCATTTATTTTAATATGGGCAGTATTGCATTTTTAGGATTTTTTGGCCCCATGCCCTTCCTTTCAAATCTGCTTGAAGCACAGACAATTGATCTGAGGATACAACAAACCAGTAGATGATGGGATTTAAAAAAAATCCTCCTAATAACTCTGACCCTCGGGTGAACATTTAAATGTCCCTCCTGTCTTTTTAATACCAATAGTGACCCAGAGACAAGGAGCTAAAACAAAACATGACAGAGCCTCTCTTTGCAGCCATTTACAACCTACAGAAAACTTAGTCAATGGAGGTGGTTCAACTCTGAGAACATTCCCCAGATAGTATTCAACTTATATATGTTTCTCCATTGGTTGGTTACATACTCTTCAGATGAACTACAAAGCTCCTTGCCAGATTTTCTTAAGAAGAAAGTGAGCTCATGTATTCATTTTCTACTCAGAGAAATCTATGAGGATGTTGGATAATTGTTGACAAACGTGTGACATTAGAAGGCGGTCTTGATTAAGAAGCCTAACCCATATAATCTAAACTGTTGTGTTCTTTAATAAAGCAAATATAATTGCAGCATTTACTGCATTTGCATTTACTTGCCTCATGTGGTTATAACTCAGAGGCTATAATCTTATATTTCCATATCTGAGAATAATCATCAGAACACTTATATTTCAGGATACAGGTGCCTGTTGTGCCACATTCATTTTTGATCAAGTTTCACCTTTGTTTCTCAGTTTCTGAATTAACATTTCAATTATATATTGTTGGCAGGATTGTCATTTATAGCCTATCCATTCTTTTTATAGGCTGTTATACAGAACTCGTATGCTTTTGTTTATTCGGCTTCTTATTTACCAGTCTTTAAAGCAGTTTTAAACATCTTTTTGCTTTCTTCTATTTTTCATTAAAGATAATACCATTCATCTGATGTTTTATTGTGCTAAATTTGAAATTATATGCCTCATTGGAATGGCTTGGACCCTAAAAGGTAACTTAAGAATATGGGGAAATAAGTCTCTTTTCTCTGAAAACCTGATCAAAAGTTGGTATGTCAGCCAATTGTTGCTTCCTACACTTAGTCCTCAATTTATGACAGTTTAATGATGATTAAAGTTATTATGGCCTTTGAAAAAGTGACTTATTACCTTTAGTCATATTTATAACCGTTGGATGAGCATGTGCATGTGCACACATGCACAGACAATCCTGTGATTGCAATTCAGGCACTTGGCTCACATTTACAATGGTTGAAGCATCTTACGGTCACATGATCATCTCACAAGCTTCTGACAAACAAAATCAGTTGGGAAACATACAGTTGGAGACTGCACCTCATCGCATGATTCACTTAATGGGCATGGTAAAAATGATTGTAAAATTTGGTCTGGTAACATGATGGCTTGCTTAATGGTTGCATCACAACTATCAAAATTGTGGTCCCAATTGTGATAATAAGCTGAGGGCTACCTGTACTTACATTTGGATTGTTGTCAGGGTTGGAGGCTAGAGAGATGTGTGAATAAGAAAGAAAGAATGTGTGCATGCAAGCTCTTGTTCTGCTAGTGAATAACACTAGCCTTGTTATTCACTATCCCAAAGAATTCACAGCATCCAAAATATTTCTCACCTTCCAAAAGTTATTTGTAATTTTCTATTACTTACTAATCTTTTTAATAGTTAGATCACTATGATAAAATAGAAGGTCTTCAGGTTGCATCCATACAGATCTCATTATCAGATTAAGATTCAAAGTTCTTTTTGTTCAGTTACAAAACACATTTGCTAGAACAGAGGTTTTCAAACTGTGGTCCTGGACTCCTTGGGGTCCGTTACAAGTTGCCAGAGGGTTCGCAGACAGGTGAAGAAAAATTTGGAAAAAGTAATAGACACGAATTGTTGATTAGTAATTAGTTGAACTTGTGGGAATGGGGTCTGCCATGTAACAACGACATGTTTTGGGGTTTGCAGCTTGAAAATTTTTGAAAACTTCTGCGCTAGAAGGCAAAGTAGTGGCTAATTTTCTATCATTTCATCTATCTTTTCTACTTTCCAAGTTATCCTTTCTATTTTTTCTTGGTAAATGTGCAGAAAGAAATCATAGGACTGTACCTATTCATGTTTTGTATTTTCTAATAATACCTATGGAGGCCAGGTGGAATCTTAGAAATAAATATGTAATATTTATAATATATAAATATTTGCTTTGCAACATGCCTGCTTTCTATTTTATTTATTTTATTTAAAAATTGCATGTTAAAAAGTTAATCACAGCAGGCACCATGAGATATATCTGCAAGGAGACTAGTTGCCAAGAACATCATGTTGTCTATACCTTTGCTAACAACACAAGAGAATGATACATTTATTTTGCTTCGTATCTGGTTAGAAGATTTTTTTAAATCTTCAGCATTGACTGTTTCAAGTTTCCAGATGTGCTGGGCTTTAACATTTGCTTTGACCGCCTTGTGTGCTAAAAAAGGAACAGGTATAAAGAAAGATTTTCTGTCATCTGATGTAGTTCATCTATATTGAGACAAAATTACTTTTAAATCTTAGTTTTTATTTAGATTTTTGCTACCATCTTAATTTTATTTCATCCATAGATGGATCTCCGACTGTGTATAAATGGGATAATCCTGTAAAAGAAGCTGGAGAGTAGCAGCAGAAATGGATGAGCAAGCTCTTTTAGGATTAAATCCAAATGCTGACTTAGATTTCAGGCAGCGAGTAAGTTTAATTATGCTTTTGTCATAATTTTTGTTTTTATAAGAAGTTCAGTAAGAACAACACTTTAATTTCAGCTGGCTATAAATATTTCTGACCTATTGATGAGATATGGCTCTGTTTTAAAGCTATACAACTGTTATCAAGATCTTTTCATTTCTAGTTCACGATTCTCAGTCTAGACCAATCCTTACCATTTCATTGCTCTGTGTAAAAATTTCACCAAGTAATTTCATAGTCCTGGTCAACTGTTTTTTAACATCTTTATCTTGAGAGAGCCTTCCTTTGTTATCCATACTTTCCTATTTTTTCACAACGTAGTGTTTATATTATTGCATTTTCATCACTAACCCAATTTTATCTTTTTTCCTTTTTGTTTACTTTTTTCACCTGGGTATTCTTCTCCTCAGAGTCCAGCTAAGACATGGGTAGTATTGGATTAAGTTAAACTAGCAGCTGTGTTTTTTTTGAGAAGTAGATGACAATGTCAGAAATTTTAAAATATGTGTTAAAGAGAGCAGATTATCATGGAAGGGACTTGACTATCAATAGGAAGAAGTTTGCCAACTCCTGTATTAAATTAAAATCTTCCCTCAGGTTTTCATCTTGAATATGTGAGTTCTTAAAAAGTGATAGTGGTCATAGTTGTGAATATGGCCTGCAACCAATGGCCTTTCTCACCTTCCTATGTTCAGTTAGAAATTTAAAAAGGAGAATACACTTATATTTGCCTGTCTGAAAATATATCTCTGTGCACTGTTTGCAGGATCCTTGATCATATCAAGATCAATTTATATTTAAGTAACTGTAAACAAATCTCACAGGTGAAAATATGGATGATAGAATAGACTTTGATATGGTGAAACATCATGTCAAAAACATTGTTTTTTCTGTGTTTTTATAATTAATATTTAATTCTATTGGGTAGAAAATTTCCTTTTCCTTTTCCTTATTTTTTTTCCAGTTTTCTACCAATTTGCTATTCCCTCAGACCCCTACTTCACTTACTTTCCCTCAGATTTCCCCTATTCCTTTAACAACTTTGCCCTGATTAAAATAACATGGCTTCTTATTTTCTGAAATTACTTTTTTTCAGAGTTATGGAGAATTGGAACAGCTATTTCAATTTCATTGTGCCAATGTCTGTTTATTAAATGATACTTTGGAAACGTCTTTACTATTGTAAAATTAAACATTTTAAAAATAATTTCAGGCATTGGCCTATTTTGAACAATTGAAGATATCTCCTGATGCTTGGCAAGTGTGTGCTAAAGCTTTAGCCCAAAGACTCTACAGGTAACAACATTTGTTTCTTTTCTTAAATAGAATGAGAAGAGATAACATATTGTGTAAATGCCATAATAGTACCAATAAAGGAGAATATTTGTAGCTCATAGTTGACGTGAGGGGTCCTTAATGCTCTCTGAGCTTGGTTGTTTAAATAACATAATGTTACCTAGTTTGGGTAATGAAATGTCTGCAAAAAAACAACCATGCTCAGAGAGCATCAAGGATCCCTTGATTCATAATAGCTAGGCATCTGTGATTAGTTTATATTTTTACAGTCATATTGAAAATGCATATGAACTAGAAACACTACTCTGTATATACAATAGCTGTATATCTAAATTTCAAGCAGGTAAACCGATCTATTTATTATTGTATTATTTGACATGGTTATATCCTGATCAAAACAAATATTGAAAGTAATGGAAGCTGAATTCTCTTCTGTTTCTCAGGAAGTTTGTCAGCCCTCCAGAATTCTTCTCTAAAGTACATGACTTTGTTTAACTTTATAGGCTAGGATTATAGTGGAAAGAATTGATAAATTAGCAAAAACTTGGATTGTTCTTATGGGCATTTCTGATTTTCACAGACGCTGTTAGTGTTTTC
>JANHFO010002761.1:120335-130695 GCA_032468095.1 Pareas carinatus | reverse complement strand
GATTGTCACGGGGGTATCACCATAGGGGTGGGGCATCGCGGGGGGGGCGTGTTGCTGTGCTGGTACTTTGCAATACATAAGTGGACTTTGGGTTGCAGTTTGGGCACTCAGAACGGTTCACCATCACTGACTAGGAAGATCTTTTTTTGCAGAATATCAGTTAACATAAAAGAGGCTCTCCTGGATTATATCAGAAGCCTGTGATTGTGTTTTTTCAGTAGCTAACCAAATGATTATGGAATAAATATGAGTTTAATAATAGATTCCCACTCACCTTGAGTCAGTAGTTTTTTTTCCAATGATGGAGGCAATGTATAAAATAAGAGACACCTAATAGCTATTATTTTTTTATTGTTTTAAAACCTAACTCATAAATTGCTACTGCCTTATGGGAATTGCCAAGAAAGTTTTGCTGTATTGAATATATTGAGTCTAATAATTTAAAACTTTTAATACACAAAACATTTTCACATCAGCAAAAGTTTTCTATCTGGACAAATTACTTTTGAAATCCCATCAGAATCAAAATTTATTTTCGCCATGTGTCAGGACACACAAGGAATTTGTCTTAAGTGATTGTGCGCAAACTACGTATATACACAACAGAATACAATCAAGATACATTCGTAGTCGGTTTGAATATATAAGCATTAATAAAATCATTTGTTTATATGCATAATCATGATCATTTGTAAGTATAGACATATATAGACATAATCAAGTAAGTATATAAATATAAGATACATTCATAGTTTTAAAGTATGTAACATTTATCATGTCTTGTTCTTTTAGTTTGCAATGCTCTGTAACGTCCAGGCCATTGAATTATGTATACATTATCTGTATTCTTTCATTTGAGGTAGAGTATGATTATCCAATAGTTATAGATGACTGAGGCAAAGAAATGATCCTCAGTTGGATCCTCACTTTTTGCAAATGGAATTCTACTTACGAAATGTTTCCACTGCAAGAATGGAAAGTGGATCTGATTTTCACCAATTTTTTTGTCCTGTGTTCCTCTTGGAAAGCAGATCTGGAATAGAACAGGAAATGATCTGGGGACTGCAGATGAAAAAAAAAATCAATAGAATTTACTTCTTCCCTTCCTTTTAATGGATCTCTGTGCACATTATAAATAGAAAGAGCTCTATCATTACTGACTATAGAAGCATTAGTGCATTTGTGATATCTCTTAGATACTTGTTTCACTATCACTCTATATAAATCTGTTGAAAAAATTAATGTTTAAAACCCTTTTTAATTCTTAAAATTCTCAAAAATTCTCACCTTATTCAAATTTTTAATGATCCCAAGTGTTGCACACTTAAAAACTGTGTTTCCTGTTATAGTTGGTACATAATTCAATAACGGTTAAAATGCTACTTCTTTAGAAGTGGAATTAGTTGTTCTGTATTTTACTGGTAAACTGGAAAGCTGCATAGTCTTGCTTTTTAATTCATATTACTATTATGAATTTATTATAGAGTATGATTGCTGATTATGGTATTTCTTATATCTCAAAGGTACAAAATTATAACCGGAAAGCTTTCTGGTGCAATATCCGGAGTACAGAAAGCAGAAAATGGTCCGATTGAATGGAGCCGTGATATGCCTGTTTCCTGTAGCCTTTCTAAGTACGTTTTGTCAAGCCATAGATTTGGTTACATAATATAATGTTGATTTCCATCTCTCATAAGATCTTACGTGAATATGAAAAAAAAATCTTGTGTGATTTTAGCAATTTGGGGAACAAATAATGCACAGGGCTTGAACTGAAAATCCTTTATTAGAGTAGTCTGCATTGCTGAGTTACGTGTGGGAAACCAAAAGATGGGGAAGTACATGTCAACGCATGGACTAAACATAATTTTTTTATCAACATAAATTATATGCAAACCCACATCCTAAATTGGTCACTCGTTAAGGCAAATGAGGCAACACTGATTTAGTAAAAAAAACTATGAGGTTAGCACAATTTTACTAATTTACAAAATTTTACTAACATTCTATAATTGTCAAATCCTCTGCGTTATCCTCGATGAATAAAATGCCAAGTCCACATGACAGAATAAGTATTTTAATTAGAATCAAAGATCTATGAGAAGGACATGAATTCACTCTGGGGTGAGCATTGCCAGGACTCATCATCTTGGTAGAACATACGGAGTTCAGCTTACGGCCCGTTTAAGTTCCACCTCTTGCCACAGCCGTCTCAGCAGTCTCTAGGTAATTATTTCGGTAGCCTCTCGGTGTGTCACATGGACAGCCACAGTCGATAAACATTCCTAAACAAACAACTTTCTCTAGTTAGAAATGCCCAACCCCCCTCCACTTCCAAGCATGGCAAATTCATAGTGAATGAGCCTGGTCAATTTCTAATCGTAATTGTGAGAATATGGAATTTGACAATAATTTTAATTTACTTTAAAATAAGTGCTATTACAATGATAATGTTCCTTCCCTTTTTCCTTTGTTGTACTTTAAGAATATGTTATGTATATATGAGTAGAGTTTCATAGTGCGGAATACATGCCCCTCCAGTTACTTTCTTGCAAGGAATGATGAGCTATTGGATAGGGAGTTACCCTATTTCCTTGAAAGATATTTGTAATCTTCACCAATTAGAATCACTTCTATCTTTCTAACTAAAATGCAGTCCAGCTACTTTTATCTTGCTGATAATGTTTGTATATTGGTAGACTTCCAACCATTCATATAGTGACCGTTTGAAGTTACAGCGGCACTGAAAAAAGTAGCTTCTGACTGTTTCTTACACTTAAGACTGTTTTTTGCACTTTAGACTCATGCGCACATGATCCAAATTTGGGCGTTGGCAACTGGCATGTATTTATGACAATTGTGATGTCTCAAGGTCATGTGATTACTTTAGCTAAGTAGGGAAGCCAGATTCACTTAATGCCTATGTTACTTACTTATCTATTGCAGGGATTCACTTAAGAAGTGTGGCAAGAAAGCTCGTAAAATTTACTTAACTGTCCTGCTTAGTGGAAATTTTAGGCGCAATTGTGGTCATAAATCAAGGGCTACTTGTATAATAAAAATCAGTATATTTACATGTGGCTGAAACAGAAAAATGCCACATCGTACTTCTACCCAGTGTAATGTATTTTGCTTTCTTTTGTAATCTTTTAGGGGATTGCAGGTACTGCTTACACCTGTCCTTGCGAATATTCTTGAAGCAGATCAAGAAAAATGTTGGGGATTTGATCAGTTTTTTGCAGAGACAAGCGATATACTTCATCGTATAATTATTCACGTCTTCTCTCTTCAACAAATGACCGCACACAAAATCTATATTCACAATCATAATAAGTAAGTATCTCCCGTCGACCCACTCTCTCCCACAGAGTGGGCCTCCTCAGGGTGCCTCCAGTCAGACAATGTCGGCTGGCGGCCCCCAGGGGGAGAGCCTTCTCTGTGGTGGCCCCCAGCCTCTGGAATGATCTCCCTCCTGCTATACGAACTATTTCGGACCTTCCATCGTGCCCTAAAGACCCACTTATTCCAGCATACTGCTTTGTCATAGTCCTCCTGCGTTAATGTGGGGTTTAGATTGGTTTTAAATATTTTAGTTAATTTTAGTATTAGATGGAAGTCATTTCATTGTTTCCCCATCTTTTAATTAGGCCTCATTGAATGTTTTTAATGCCTGTTAGCATCCCTGAGTCCTTCAGGAAAAGGCCGGGGTATAAATAAAATCGTTTGTTTGTTCGTTCATTCATTCATTCAAGTATTCCTATAATTTTCTTCATAAATCAACAGCTAGATCTACAGTCTGTTTACCTTTAAATAGATTTTGGGGGGGGATATTTTAATGCATTGGGAGTCCTTTCTTAAATGTGTGGTGTTTTCCCCCCCTTTTAACAGTGCTACCGTATTTTATGAACTTGTCTACAAACAGACAAAAATAACTTCCCACAATCAAGAATTGATATATGAAGGCCGGCGTTTAGTATTGGAACCAAGCAGACTGGCACAAGCTTTCCCTAAAACCACAGAGGAAAGTCCCATCATTGTAGTAAGCAGAGAAGCTGTAAACGTCATAGGATTACTCTATGAAGAAAGTATGATGGAATCATTTTTTATTGAAACTTAAAGCATTAAAAATATTTGGGTTATATTAAATTTTTAGTATTTAATTGTATTTAATTTTAAAAACTATAGTATTTTTTAAAATGACTATAACAACTATTATCTTAAGTAATAATAAGACCTTTTTTTTACTGTCGTATCCCTAAAAGGTATTACCCTGATGTTTTCTTAAGTATTAGCCAGGTTCTATCTAACTTTTATTAAAATAAGCCATGGCCCACTAAGTGTTTCCATCCAATTTTGGCAAATTTTTAATTCAGTTTTTATTTGGAATCCTGACTCAAAATTCTATTTTACTTAACAGGATTATGTGTGTAATCAAAAATTAAATGAAGGATTTTTATCATTGGAAATTAATTACTGAAATAGCAATTAAAGAGTTTTCCTTTTCATTTCTTTTGAGAAATTCTTTAGTCCTGAATTGGTACAATTAATGCATTTCAAAAAGGATTCTTAATATTTATTTTGCTTTTTTGTATCATTCAAAGAATTTTCAAAATTAAAAATGGAACAGTTCTGAAAGTACAGCAGCATAGTGAGAAAACAAAAATTATATAAAATAAGCAAAAGAGGCATTATTTGTGATCAAAGTGGCAAATGCTGTCTTGTAATCCAAGCTCATTCCTCTAGAACATGGTTTCCCAATCTTGACAACTTTAAGGTGGGTGGACTTCAACTCCCAGAATTCCCCAGTCAGCATGGCTTTGCTGGGGAATTCTGGGAGTTGAAGTTCACCCGCCTTAAAGTTGTCAAGATTGAGAAACCCTGCTCTAGAATCTCAATTATTTATTGCACATATATACAGAAGGGGTGGGACATGCTTTGTGACACTGTACCTGCCATCTTACAAATTTTGACAGATACAATACCCTGTGGCAACTCGCCACAAACTCAATTTGAAATGTAACAGTCTTACTTAAGAGAATATAAATGAACTTTACAAATAAGTCAGAATTTATAATAGTTATAATATGAACATTTCTGCTGGCAAAGAAATGGTACTAATGGAAAAGGCTTTTTTCTCCATATGATTTTCTTTAACCAATTGCATAGTTATAAGAAAATTAATTAGAAAAATATATTCTATTTACAATTAAATTGTTCTTTCCCCCAAATAATAGTTGCCATTTTCTCAGATTATCTCAAAGATATGTTCAGGGTTTTTTCTTTTTCTTTTTTAATTCTGACTTTGTGTAATTTCTAATTTTCCTTTTTAATCATCTTTCCTATTGCAGTTTTGCTTCCTAAGGTTCATCAACGTTATGATTTGGATAGTGATGCAAGTATGGCGAAAGTGAGTATCTCAATTATAATTACATGTATAAAGAGTGGATACTTCAGAGCCAATGTGGTGTTGTGGTTACAGTACTGGGCTAGGAATGAGGAGATCCAGGTTCTAGTTCTCCTTAGGCATGAAACCCAGCTGGGTCATTGGGAGCAGGCATTCCTTCTCAGCCCTTACTTTTGTGACAAGCAAGAGTTCCTGCTGAATCATGCTTTTAAAAAGCTTCAGTGTAAAAATTAGGTGAGTGCAGTGCAAAGCAAGCTGATCCTGCAACTAAGTGGGGCAAACATTAAGAACAGCAAAAGGTAAGACGTGTAGGAGTGAAATAAATTAATGGTATTAAATGCAGACAATATAGGCTAGAATTGTAGCAGTAGTAATTTAATAGTGTTGCTTTAAAAACTTTAATGATGATATAATAAGAACTTGCTTGCCTTATGCCTTAATTTGATTTCATCTAAATATTAATTTTCTGTTAATAAAATTACTGTAGCGATTTATTCACTGATGCATTTTATTTGTTTTTTTTCTTACAGGCAGTAACAGGGGTTGTGTGTTATGCCTGTAGAATTGCAAGAGCTTTACTGCTTTATCAAGAACTCATGCGAAAGGGAATCAGATGGCTAATGTGAGTGATGCTATTGATCAGCTTTGTTCATTGTCATTCCTGCAGGTACCAGCTCTGACTCTGGATAACCAAGTACGAGTTGGAGGTATGGGAAGAGTCCATTGGAATTAGGTGGCTAATAAATTCAAATAAATGTATAAATATTCAATGCGTGTTTTTCAATGACTATGTGAAACCCTGAGTGAAACCAGTAGCCCAATTCAGAATGCTTATTTGTTAAAGACTATATGGTGTGGTGCCCAAATACTTGCAAGATGATCTTTCTGTCCCCAAATCATCAAGGTGTGTGCATTCATTCATTCCCCACAAGGCTGTTTAGGATCCCTACTCTACTAGAGTTTAAGTGAATGGGGGCCCAAATTACTCTGAGACAAGGAGAGCCGTCACCTTACATGCATTTTGCAAAGCTGTGAAAACTAATATTCTACGAGGTTTGATAGTGGTTCTGAATTGCTTCTAAGTTTCTAAATTTTATTGTATTTGATTATATTTTATGATTATCGGCTGAGTCATGAGCACTTAGGAAGACATAGAAAAATTGCAATAAAGAATTATGTGCAGTATATACAAAGTTGTAAGCAAACATGTGCAATAATTGAATGATTCTACTTCATACAAAGTAGGTGGTATTTATATTGAATTATTTTTTCCTTTTGATGAAAGGAAACAAACAAATCAAGTATCTGCTAATAACAATATCAGATTCCATATATGTTTATAAAGCCTAGAGATAAAACATTCAACTCTTTCAAACCATTGTTAAGTTCTAGTTCAAAGCAATATGCATTCTTTTTTCTATTCCTAATGATAAAGATGAAAGGAAGTGAATTGTTCAATTAGGAAGCCTCTTCTCAAGGTATCTGAAGGAATTTTAAGTGACAGCTCCCCAGGAATTAGTTTTTTAGCTTCCTCTCGCACTGAAGAAGGAGCTTCTATGATTGCTTCCATGCGAGGGCATAAAGGAAGGAATCTAGAATTGTGGCTCCATTGACTGGACATACAGCCTCAAATATCCCTCTTCATAACTGATGCAGCCTTTAAAATTATTTTTTCTTTATCTCACTTAATAGTATTAAATATTAAAATAGTTGATATAATATGGATGTAGAATGCCTTGATTCTTGTACAGTATCTTAATTACATCTATAGTGCTGGAGTTTATTTATTGCTTTTGTATATTAAAATTAGGCAAGTCAAAAATAAATATATTTCACATTTCTTTTGCGGGGGAGTTGAAAAAGCTGAATGAATTCTTGTTCTGGTACAGTGTTGTATTTGAAGACAGGAGAAAGAATATAATAAGGATTATAATGCCTTTAACTGTAAATAGTAGTATACTGCAGTGTTCACAATTCACAATCCTTTTACCTTATGTCATAAAGACACGAGGCAGGAGTGCAGGAGCCTACAAAAATACAAATATGTGTCATGTATGACGGGTTAAATTTGTTTTCTCTTGAACCTGGGATTATTTCAACAAATTAAAACCAAAAGTAAATTGAAGCTGAATATTCAAAAGAATGTCCTGATATTAAGAGTGATTAACATGATCGCCAACGTCCGATGACAGATATGACACAAGAAAAAGAAGAAGTAATAAAACTTAAGAGTAGTTAATACCCTGTTTCCCCAAAAATAAGGCCTACCTGGAAAATAAGCGATAGCATGATTTTTCAGGTTGCTTGTAATATAAGCTCTACCCCCAAAATAAGCCCCAGTTAAGATCATCATCCAGACAGAAGTATTTAGTAGCATATTTCCTCAAAAATAAGACCTAACCGGAAGATAAACCCTAATGCGTCTTTTGGAACTAAAATTAATATAAGACCTGGTCTTATTTTTGGGGAAACACGGTAGAATAGTACAATACAGATGTTAAGCAGCAACTGGACATCCCTTTAGCTTCAATCTCACTGGGCAGGAGATTTTACTAGATGACCCGGGTCATTTGCTTCTTTGATGTATTCTTTTTATTCCTCACTGCCTCCTTCTCCGGAGACTGGCAATATGCATTTTAATTTTTCCATAAGACCAAGAAAAATGTTCATGATACTTTCATTTGTATGTATATTGCTTTGTTTTATAGTGAAATCATCAAAGAAGAGTACAGTGAAACATTTCACAAAAAGACAGAGGTTGTTATCAAGCTGGAATATTGCAACAGAAATGCAGAAAAAGCTATGAAAATGTGAGTGTTTTTAGGATAAATCATCTACACTGCAATTGTCTAGTTTTAAAAGCCAGAAAACTGGAGTGCTACTCTTCACCACGTGAATGCAGTACTAGCTAATTGATTATAAAATCAGTGTAATATCCCAGAATTGTATGGTTGGAGGAGCCCAACTGTGCTATCCAGACCTGTTGAATGCAAAAATCCAAAATAAATCATTCTCAAAAGATGTTGGTCCACTGCCTCAGCCTAAATACAAACACATCTAACAGAAAGCCTGCCATTTGTCTGGATAATTTGTTCCATTGTCAAATTGCTATTCCATTATTATGGAGACATGTTTTTCCTAAATGTTCTGTTAGATTATGCATCCTTTAATTCCATTATTCCTTGTTTTGCACACCGATATGGTGGAGAACAGATCGCTGTCATATCTATCTTAGTCTTTTCAAGTTAAATATGGGCAGTTCCTTCAGTCTCTCAAGGGACTAAGTTTCTAATTCATTCTTATTGCTCTCCTTTGGATGATGACTACTATTGTCGTTGTTATTTATTGTGCCAATATTTTACAATTGAAGCAACACAGCATGTTGTTCTAATATCTGGCTATGGCTAAAGAAAACCTCATGGACTATGTAGGACAGGGGTCTCCAACCTGTGGGCCACAGCCCACTACTGGACCGTGGCCTCTCATCAACTGGTCAATGAGTGGTGGCCTGTTATGTGTACGTTAGCGCATGAGCACAGCCCCACTCGTGTGAGCGTTGCACAAACATCAGGCCCCGCTCACCCCAGGGCTGTGCTCCGTTCACCTCAGCTCATCCCAGCTCCACATACTGTTCACATGCATGGACTATTGGCATGTGCACACATGTGTGATTGGCACGTACATACGTGCACTCGCCCCTCTCCACCCACTCGGCACTGGACTGCCAACTCTGGTGTAGGAGAGGATCAGGCTGAGCCTGAGGGAGGGGTCACACTTGTCATCAGTCATGACTTCCTTTGCGCCCACAAGAGATCTAAGTTCAGGCCACCCTGAATTCCTGTGATTGTTATCTAGCAACAGTTTTCTTGGACCATTAGTATTTCAGATTCTTGTTGAGAATTTAAACACAGCAATAAATCTTTATACTCATTTGAACAGTCTGGATCTCCTAATTTCCCTGGCGCTTGACAGTTTGTCCACAAATAATTCTAAGAAGGGGGAATCTATGAACATACATGTAAACCTCCAGACATCTTCCCAATGTCTGTACATAAACATATATATCGGCAGTGAGTCATAATGCATAGTGTTCGTTGTATGGTAAATCTATTTTGATATGATTTTTAATGCAATTGAAACAATTATTTTGAGATGCATTTTGACACTATATATTTGTTTTGTTTTACTTTTATTAAAGCCATGTTTACATAATTGTCCTGGTTGTAGTTATTCAAGTTGAAATCAGAGTATTTGGAAGACACAAACCTGCTGACATAATTTATGGAAAAAGTTTTGAAACTAAATAACATCAGTGGAACATGATCATCACATGGAATTCAGTGATTTATTTCATATTTTTTGTGTTTTGGAAGCTTTGTGAACCAAGAAAACATGACCTGAAGAAGAGCAGAATAGATTATATGGCAGATATTATTTCAGTAATACAATGATGAATCTGCTACCATACAATGTTGAACTAGTATTTAGCAAAACTGCTGTTTATGTTTACTCGAATTTCTCCACAATTTTTTTTTATTTTCTAATTAGAGCCACATGAGTATTATTTTAAATGTGTGTGTGTATACATTTCCACTTGGATTCAAAATAATATTCAAAAATCTACATTTAAAAATATAATATTATAAACAAAATTATAAACCATTGTTTATTTATTTTTGTTTGTCTTCTCTTTCTGTGAACAGATGCCAAAATCTGGCACCATCAGAAGTGGATGATATTTCAGACATAGAATCAAAACTGTTACTGGTAAACCTTTATATTACAATATACTAACATTCAGTATGGTTTCTTCCAAATTTCAGATGTACTGAAATTTACTTGCAAAGAATTTTTTTTTACTTTTTAATAAGTAAAAATAAGTTTGCACAAAAAATTGTATTTTTCTTGGCGATAACAATAATAATATATTGTTTATAGCAGTTAATGCAAATTTCA
>JANHFO010002761.1:81830-98120 GCA_032468095.1 Pareas carinatus | reverse complement strand
AGAAACCATTCAAAGTTACAACAGCACTAAAAAAGTGACTGATGACCATTGCAGCACGTCACGTCACATGATCAAAACCATTTTCCTTTCTCCTCCTCTCCTCCCTCTCTACCATTCTGCCAGTATATTACTTACTTACTTGCTCACTTACTTAATCGCTCAGTCACTCACTTCTTTTCCTCCTCACTCCCTTCCTTCCTGGATATAGCAGCTACTTGAAAGCTAGAGCTGTTTCAAAAGAGCTTGAATAACATTATCTCTTGGAAAGTTAGATGATTAGTCGCCCAAGCCCCAGTCTCAGTAAAAGAAACTTCTCTGAAACTAGTACTTGCATTTTCCGAGTAGTAGTCTTGACACTCAAGCTGCAAACCAAAGGTAGTAAAGAAAGCTTCTCTGATGTCTGCACTACACTGTTCCACCACCCATAGAATAAGGGATATACTGGTAATTATATTTAATATATTTCATCATTTATAAGGTTTCCAACATCTTATGCAGGATGATCTGCTCAGTGCAGTAATCTAAATTAAAATATCTCAAAGAAATATATACCCCGTCATGTTCATAAGTAACTGTTTGATTATCAAACCACTCATCCTTATAGGAAGTTTTGCCTAACATTCAGTCAAAGTCTACCCATCTATTACTTAAGACCCTTATTCCATAATTTACAATCTATGATAGAGAACATATTTGATGCCTCTTCGGATACTTGAAAAATGCTAGCATATCCACTCAATCATCTTTTCTGAAGGTTAAGCAGACAGTTACTTCAATATCTCTTTGGAAAAATTAACATATATCCAGACTTCAAACATTGAAGTGCAGTTCATAGTTGATAAGATGGTACCATGGTTTAATTTGTGCTATTCCTTTTCTGGCACAAGAAAAATGAAGGAGAAGGCAAAAGAGTTGAGAAAGCCTTTTTGGGTAACAATTACTAGCAAGAGAAGACCCATGGTGCTGAATTGTCATTAAATGGTCACTCTGGGACTTAGTTAATTGGCATCAGAATGATTATTCCCCCTCTTGCTTCTCTACTTCTCCCTCTATCACCATAGCAAGACAATCAGGAAGAAGTCTGACCAAATCCCCTGCTGTCAGTTTTCTAATTCTATGCAATAATTATTTCTTCAGACTGGAAAAGTGGCATGTAAAGTGCCATTTCTCCCACCATTTTTCCTGCCGCTTGTGACAAGAGAAGAGGTTGGAGGAGAATGAGAGAGCAGAACTGATGCTGCCCATTCTCCAATCCCATGGCTTCTATCTGAGAGGCTCTATGAACTGGCACTAAAGATCTTGTTCTCCTCCTGCTTTTTTCCCTGTTCTCCCACGAACGCAGGGAAATGGGGTTGGAACAACTCTTTAGAAAACACTTTCTCCCCCAACTTTATGACCAATCCAGCTAAGACATTCTTGAAGACAGTCCAGTGAATTGTTTTTCCATAAGGTGATAGAGTTTAAAGAGTCCCTTCATCCCCATTTCCCTTCCCTTGACAGGTGAGAGAATTACAGAACCCATCTTATCTCAAATAAGACACTGCAGTTGGCCCAAACTTCAAGGATTCTGGTAACATAAAGTTTTAAAAAAGCATGCCATAAAACCAGAACAGAGAAGTCTGTAGAATGCCTTTGCAGTGGAGTTTCAAGGTTTGGGGAAGACATCCTTATCTATTTATTTATATCTTCCTAAAATAGTCAACAAGGCAGCTGCTGCCTCTATTAGGAGGGTTTGTGAAAGACCCCTGTGTTTGTAGTCCCCTGTCAAAAGAACACCCATTCTCTGAACTTTTTCTAGGCATTAAGGACTAAGGATCCACCTCTGTTTTACACATCACAGAGTAACAAAGACCAAATTGATTGATTGATTGAGTGATAGAATGATGGGGAAAGTTGCTTTTTATTTGCACAAATGCAAAAGGGTAATAGATTAAAGAAAGAAGGAATCATACCTTGATATCTTGATATTTCATACTTGAAAAAAAATATTAAGCAGGGCTGTAAAATTCACCAGGAATGGTCATAAATGTAGAACAGCTATGGAGAAACACACATGTTTTGTATCAAGTGACTAGGAATTTCTCGCAAACCTAATAGTCTGTCAAGAAATCAGTTGGAAAGTTGTTGATGAATAAATAAATAAATAATCACATAGCTGTTTTACCCAGCAATATCATGCAGGTCTTAAATGCCTGATTCATATTTGAATAGGATCTAAAGAAAAATATAATCTGAAGTAGAGAGAGTTGGAATGCATTAAATGCATTATAGTAATGTTGGAATCTGATTTATTTCAGTGCCCCTACTTAAAAGTGAGTCGAGAATTGCCATTCTGCTTGAATAAAATAATTCATGCACATACATAATTCACAGTCATGTATTAAGACTTTGAAATCTGATTTATATAACACAAATCTGGGATTTCAGGAGGCATTTCAGATTATACAGCAGTAATCTTGTGAAATCATTAAAGAGGTTCGCTAACTATAGTCATCCGATTCGGACTGAAACGTTTTATGTAATGTCCTGCAACTTGCATTGTCAAAACCGCATCAGCATTTTTTCTAATTCTCTGCAGGGCCAAATTATCTAAAGCCCTTCTAGCAGAATAAGCCACGTTTAGAAGAAGATGCTTAAAATATATACATTTACCTGTTAGTAAACCAAGGTCCTCATGCTCTCTTTTCATTTCAGATCCAGGATGAATACTCCAGGCTGTTCAGAAATGTCCCTTGCTGTTTTAGATGCTTAAGGTAAATTGATGGAAAGCCAAGATGAGCAGCACTGTGGAAGGAAGCAGAAAACGAGAGGCTTTCAAAAAAATTGCTATATTGCGGAAGTATGAAATGAGCTACTGAGCTGTCATCTCTCTTAAATCAATTATTTTCTCTCCGGTATAGGTATTGTACTTAAATGTGCACTCAGGCACACTCTATTGTGCACAAAACTGCATATCTGTACAAGACAGACTGGTTTATTATGTAACAAATAAGGCTTCTAAAGGCACCCAGGACTCTTTAGGGCTAAAGTTTGAAAGAGTGAATTCGAGATGAAGAACTGGGTTTTTTTTTGGTGCTGTTGCTGTTAGCACATTGGCTCTTTATTTCATATCTAATGCTTGGAAATGAAATAATTTCACGTATTGCTTTTTAAAGAGAGTACAGCCCATTAAAATATTTTAAAAATGGTTTTAGCTTGGTCAAAATGTCATGTCCTGCCTTGAAAGGAGCTAAGTTAAGAAAATTGCAGTGTGTGCAGTCCTTCAGTTCTGATTATAAGGGAAAGACATAGAGCCATTTTGCTAGCTGAAAGTTTAGACCGAAGACTTGCAAACTTCTATCAACTCAGGATCTATCAGTCATGACACCTTTAAGATGGGTGGACTTCAACTCCCAGAATTCCCCAGTCCAGCATGGTGGCTGAGGAATTCTGGGAATTGAAGTCCACATGTCTTAAAGTTGTGAAACATCATCTAATCCTGCCCTTTAAAGTGGGGGTGCATACTAATCATTCACTGTCTACATGGGATGGAGAGAGAGAGAGTCTCTGTATCTATCAATACAGGGCTAGGAATATAAGGGAAATCTTCCCTGCACAGTTTTTTTTTTAAGTTAACCAATCAGCCAATAGGGGTTTCTGACATGGCATGATACTTAGCCTACCAGTATTTCTTTTTCTCACCACCAACTTTTTATTCAGAACAACAAATCTATACAGAAAAGGAAACAGAGTGGGCTCCTTATATTTGACAGTGACGTGCATTTAAAGAAAAGCTTTTTCTTGTGGAAAAGTTGCCTGAAAATGTAGTGGTGCAGTGGTTAGAGTGCAGTACTGCATTCTACTTCTGATAACAGTCGGCTGCCAGTATGTTCAGCAGTTCGAGTTCCACTAGCTCAAAGTTAACTCAGCCTTCCATTCTTCCGAGGTTGGTCAAATGAGGATCCAGATTGTTGTGGGCAATATGCTGATTTCTGTAAACTGCTTAGAGAGGGCTATAAAACACTGTGAAGCGGTATATAAGTCTAACTGCTATTGCTATAAATTATGTTCAGTTTGAGCCATAATTATTTTTATTTCATTGAATACTGCCTGGACAAGTCCCTGTAGTTTTCCTGGCATGATTTTTCCAAAGTGGTTTGCCATTGCCTCCTTGAGACTGAAAGAGAGATAGCTTGTTTTAGTCGAGACTGGCTCTCAAGCCATAAGGCTAGAACTGTGCCTTTCCTTCTCTAGTATTGATTGGATTTTAATGAACAAGAAGCATGTAGGAGCGTTGATAGCCTAGGGCTACCAAGACTGGTCTGTAAAAATCCAGACAACCACTTGATATTATCAAAGAGATATTTTCTGCTTCAACCAGTGATTTTTTTTTGTATTTTTTGGATTCTTGCTACCCAGTTACAGTACATGTACAGGCACCTATAACTCTGAGAAAAAAAATATATAATAAGTCTAGAGACACATGTTCTTAATGTGAAGAAGCATCTCATTAAGCCTATCACTTCTTCTTTTGAAGAAGGGACCAAATATGGGAGACTATAAAGCAGTTCTTGAAGTATAAAAGGCTTCAACCAGTCCTAGAACTTTGTTGGAAAAGTTACTCACTTGGATCTTTCAGTGATGCTATAGTTGTAAATATTTCATTCATTACTTGATTCCCTGTTTTTTATGAAGATCAGAGTGGCTCTGTAATGACATTCATGGAACTGAGTCCCTTTGCTATATAGCAGATAAATATTTTGTTTCTGTTTAGGAAGGGAGGGTCAGCTTCACACAGTGGGGCTTCAAAAGTTGCAATGTTTTTCTGACTTGTACTGCACTTTGATAAAGGGACCTAATAATAATATGGTTATAAAATAGGCTCACCCTAAACAGATTTGGATATCTCTTTAAGGTTACCTGGTGGCTGGGTCTGCACAATCTCCAGTCTAAAATGAAGCTGGCTAGTTTGCGACTTAGGAGGTGGCACAGCCTTGGACAGTTGAGTGAAAGAAATGGGCTAGGACTCCATTCCTTAAAGTAGCACCCTTTGTTTGGCTGCATGGTTGTATGTTACTAAAGGTATAACTGGACTAGGGGTTGACTGAGGGAAGTGGGTGTGCAACTCCTCTTTAAGAAGATGAACATTTGAGTTGGCATCATAGCATGTGATGACAAGGGTCTTGACAATGATTGCATTAAAACAGTATAAGCTTCTCGTGCTTGTTTTTTTAGATTGTAAATACACCTGTCATTCTCACTGTCGGGACTTACTACACCTGGACTGTCAGCAAAATGGAAAATTGATGGATTGTAACTCTGGATGTGACAATTCAGTTGATGCTGATCCTGGAACGGTATTGCCATTTATTCTTACAGATTTTATTCCTTCCACTTTTCAGTTATATAATATAAAGGGGAGAAATGTGGAGAATATTGTGTTAGTATATGTGTTAATATGTTGTGTTAATATACTGCACTAACTTTTCTGTGAGTGTCCTATCTAAATACAATTAGGTGCACCCCTATACAGCTTTTTTGAGATCAGTCAATATAATTTATGTGCTTATACCTGTTGTGACATTGTATAGGAGAGTAACAGTAATATGTGTTCTGATTAATTGATTGGTTGTCTGATAGTATGCATTGCATTTCTATGTTAGGTATATGTTGCCACTGTATTGTGGCTATATTTGCACAAATTGTTAGACTAGATTAAAACGGAACCAAGTCATTTTAAATAAAATGTATATGGCTTATTGATTTGAACATACGATGCTATGTGAACACAATTATGATTTGTTAAACCTAGATTAAGGTTTAGTACATTGTGTAATCCCAAATGGATAGCTAATATTACATTCTTTTAAAAAAAATCACTCAACTTCGCGCTGATATAGTTTTTGGTATACTTTTGAGTAAAGAAATCAAAATGACATTGATATAAATCTACATCTTAGAATATTTTATATCGTCTTAAAATTAAAAATTAAATCCTATTAAATAAGTCAATATTAAGAAAACTCAACTGTTTGCATCCAACTATGTTTGCAGCTCAGATTTAAAAGTCATAGTGAAGAGCATTCTCTGCACTGTTAATTCTATGCATTGTGCTTTGTGCTTTAAATAAAACACAAAATGGATCTGTATCTTTACAGGCAGTTTGCTATGTCCAAATCTGTGAATAATAATATACAAGTAGAAAACAACTGTTTGATGTTGATGAGGAAAATGTCACTGAATCATTCATTCATTCATGAAATCTATCCTCAAAAAGATCCTACCAACAAAAAGGCTGTTCCTTCAACCGGAAAGTGAACTATCCCATGTTCTATAGATTTTTGTGAGCAACTAGCATTCATTCAAGCTTTTAATATAAATATTAGAATAGATCAGTGTTTCTCATGCTGTCTCAGGAATTCTGGGAGTTGAAGTCCATGCATCTAAAAGTTGCTGAGGTTGAGAAACACTGAATAGATATAGAAATATCTATGATTTACAATAATTGTTCTAGCAAACATTTAAAGTTATAACAGTGCTGGAAAAGGTGATTTACAACTGGTCCTCACAGTTATGACCATCCTAGCATTTCATGGTCATGTAATCACAATCCAGGTGCTTGGCAACCAGCTCACATTTAGAATTGCATCCTGCAGTTATATGATTGCCATTTGTAATCCTTCCAGTTGACTTCCAACATGCAATAGTCAATGGGGAAGTTGGCAGGGAAGGTCACACATAATGGTAATGTGATGTCTCACATAATGATTGCTGTAATTCAAATTTTACAATATCGGGTTTGGTCGTGTAATGCCTCACTTAATAGCCAGAATACTTAACAAAGAATTTTCTGTTCCCAATTATGTTTGTAAGTTGAAGACTATCAGTAGTGCAAAATAATGTAACACACATACAAAATCTTCTATGATTACATAATAAAATATTTACCATGCTAAGTGATAAAATCTCATTTGCCATTTAAGATTGCCATAGCAAACAAAGCCAAAGTGTAGGAAATCTAGGCAGAGTAATTTAATAACAAAACCCTGCCTTATACAGATCAGAATCTCACTGGCAGAAATGCAATGCCTTATTAAGGAAGTTTTCTTGCAGAAATGATTTTAATGAAAAGAAAAGAATATGGCAGATTTTAAAACTGGAACACTTTACAATCTGGAACTTGTCACAAATACAGAAATGTTGTGGTAGCAGAATGTAGTGGTTTCTTTCAATAATCACCGGTGAATTTGAAATCTTAAGGCTACGCACATGTGATGTAGGATCTGCAAAACTGTATTAAAAGATGGTTCATACTTTCTTTTTATCTATCATTCTAGCAAATGCATCTAAAGGCCATAATGTATCTCTTATTTACTTATTTGCCACTTTTCAAAAATGCAGTTTTTGAATATTTCACTTTTTGTTCAGTTGAATAGATTCTGTAGATATATGGATTCCGTACCATTTAGAAGCAGTGGAGAAATATTTATTAATCACTTACCAGATGTTGCATATTCATTCCACTATAAAAACAAGGAAAGGGAACAGGGTGAGATGATGCGCAGAGATTGAAAATATTCCTTCCCTTGTTTTGGCAATAATTTTTCAGAACCAAATACATTAGAATTACTTGATCTGGGGCATACTAGAATAGGATAGGATAGGATAGGATAGGATAGGACAGGGTAGAATTTTTTAGAGGCCGTGATTGGACACATAAGGGATTTATCTCTGGTACATAAGCTCTCAATGTCATACTATTTAATTAATATACTATATTAATTAAATATATTTTATTAAAATACTATTTGGGTTCCTTCAGATAATTCTGCTGTTTCAATGGGATTGAAAATAAAGGTTCTTCGGGACACTTTTGCATTCTCTTCATAATTCTAAACTACTTCTTTATCTGCTTTTTCTCTTGATTCTCTTCTTCATTTATAGCAACAGGAGGCAATTATTATTCTCTCTCCCTTTCTTTCCATTGATCACGAGAGATAAGGGAGGGGAGCAATGCCTGATCAGAGCCTGTGAACAGCGTCTGTCTTTTTTCATTGTCTGTATCTAAGCTGCTCCAGAACCTTGCAACGAAGAGAGAAAAAAATAATGCAATCAATCAATAGTGGACCAGGTCCTTGGCCTCTTGTCCTTTGCCTTCCATGGCTGGTAACATTCAACAGGTAGACTTGATGGAGTAACTTCAGGAATTGTTAAATACCATACATATAATGGAAAAGAATTATATCCAACATTCTGGAAGAGATACAGTATATTCTCTCCAAAGGCTGAGATTTTAAATAAATACTGAGTTAATGAAGGATAAATTACAGTTTAGGTACATCTTCCCCCATCGGTTTCTTTCTTTTTTTTAATGCATAGGTCTCAAAAAAAGCTAGCAAATAAATTTGGTGGATTAATTTCTGGCTTTAAATCCATTGGTGTTCATACACTAGAATGGTCCAATTTCTTAGTCCATGCTTCTTTATGTCCTTAAAATGTTTTAGTATATTCAAACCATCCAGGATCTATATCTTCCTTGCCACAGAGACCAATTTGGGAGCATTTTTGAGGTCCTGCTAGTTTCATTGTTTCTTTTTTTGTATATCAAACTGCTGTGACTGTTGTCCAGAGATTTGGAACATGATGCCAGCAATATGATCATAATATTTATTTATGTTTCTCCATGCTTTCTGAATTAGAAGAGGCTGTTTAGGGGTTATGCACATGCCTGGAGGTGATTATGGAATGGTGGATCCCCATTTCCTAGTTAATAAAACATTTTTGAATATAATTTATAGATTTCCTTGCTATCACCAAAAACAGGAGCAAGGACTAGCTTTAATTGAGTTATCAATAAAAAATATTGCAGATTTCAATCTCTATCCCTTAGTGCAGAGGTAAAACTGTACACACACAATTGAAGAGTCGGTTTGGTATAGCGGTTAAGATATTGGGCTATAAACTGGCAGAGTGTGCTCTAATCCAGAGGTTTTCTTTTTTTTCCCCAAACTTTTTATTGTTTTTCAAAAAGAAAAAAAAGAAAAAAATTTATATATATGTAAAAAGACAATAAAATAACCCATGAATACATAAGGCTTCTCTCTTTCTTCTTCTCTTTCTTCTTTTATTCTTCCACTTCTTCCATCTTCTTCTTGCATGCAGTCTTGGGTATATTAAATATTAAAACATATAAATCCCTAATGTCTATTTTAACACTTATTTACATTTTAAAATCAAGTCGGAACTTTGCTGCATGGAGTTTATAGCATTGCTTTTAGTTTATACTTGGTCATTTTACTACTTTTATTTTATTGTTTATTTATGTGTCAAATGTCTAAGGCTGCTCAACTCCATAATAACTTCAGGTGATACACAATATTAAATACCGTTGAAAACTTCATAGCAAAAGAACAATGGATATCCCCGAGAAGTAATGAAATGGTTAGGTGGTATTGTAGTGGAAGAATGGAGTGACCAACACAGCTCTTTGTTCAAAGGAAAAGTTTATTGCGCAAGGGTTCAGCCGAGATAGCTCTGCGAAAGTCTGAACCCCGAATGACTCTGCAGCCTGAGTATTTATACAGTATCTGAGAACAGTATTTCCTGTTACAATGTATTATCACAAAGGGATACATATGCATTTGATTGGGAATGGGAAATCTCCAAGACAAGAGGCAGGATCTCAGAGGTGAGTGAGGGGGGGAGTATAACAAAGGAGAAGGGGAGATGTCACATAGGCATGTCTTGTCTCATTTGGTTACTCACTAACATGTCCAGACTTGTATTTTTCCACTTTACTAGGGCAATAACACTTTGTTAACAGAGAGTTTGGAAACTCTAATCTTGTCCTTATCATTATTATTGTTCTTCCTATTAACTATTTTGTCATTAATATAGCATACAGATAGGGGGCTGTTTTGCAAGGGTTGGGAACTAATATTGTAGCAATGTATTAATCAGTATTCAACCAGGGGGATAATATGTGCATGTATGTTGGGTTTTTTCCTTTTTTAATGCACTTTTTTAATGTTTTGTATGCTTTGTGTCTTTTGTTTTTTATTGTTGTTTTTAAATTTCTTGGAGTTTTGTATTTTAACTTTTCTTTGAATAAATAACAATTGTTAAAAAACCATTTTATTTGCTTTCCACCCCTCTTCCCTGAAAATAGGGTATTTTTCCAGTTGCTTGACAACTGTTAAAACAGCTATTTTACATAGTTTTCGAAAGGTTTTTGGAAGTCTTTTGGATGAAGTATGCTTAAACAACTTTGCTTTGCAAAATAGAAAGCTGTTTAGACATCAGTTTACTGATAATTACTGATATAATATATGATGATGATGTTCATCTATCCCCTTCGAAGAGGACCTTGACATCTAGTTAAGATGTCAAGACCAGGGCCTGAATTAGATTAAAGGGAGGGAGAGGTACATATAGTCGGCTTCACTCTCTCTTCCCAGAATCCATCTTACTACAATGGCAGGGCTATAATCAAGACAATGGGAGATGGGCAGGGTCCAGGGGTTGACCAAGGCATCTTCTGTGTCTTGCCGTGCTATTAGAGTACCATGTTGCTTGCAAAAACCGCCTTCATGACCGTTGGTCCTATTTTAGCAGGTCTCATCCACTCAATCCACCGAAGTCTGTCTTCACATGCTCAGGATAGACAAGTCCCTGTCTCACCGAAGGTCAATGACCCATCGGCTACTGTGTGACAGGTGGTGGCCAAAGGTAGATGAGCTGCCCTAAAGGACACAATATGCCCCTACACCAGAGGTGCTACCCCTCCCTGAACACCCCATACACCCATACATGTAATATGCAGTATAATAACAGTAATAACAATATGCTGCTTGTATACATATTATATAAAATGATTTTAATACGGTAGTATGCATGTTAATATTTGCAGGCTGCCTAAAGGCAGGGAGAAACAGTTTTTAAATGTATAAATTAATGTTGATTTCCTATTTTGGATCATTGTTATTGTTTATTGCTGCCTTCTTTTGCTCCATTTTTATATAGTTGGGTATCACATGAGGTACCAATACTTTATATATTCCACAGAGAAAAAATGGTGTGGGAAACAGTCTTGAAATATGACTGAAAATATCTTACCAACCATCTAACAGTTTTTTTAGTTACTTTGATAATAATCTAAATATCCTAATGCACTTTCCCCCCTCATAAACCAAGCTAGAATCTTTTAAATCCATAGAAGAACACGGATTACTGTGGATTGGAATAAAGCAACACTGTCGCAGAATTTGCTTAGAACTTAGTATAATAGGTTTTTTTGAACAAAAAGGAATGTATGAAGAGAAATGTTTGATTTCATGGAGAAAGAAATTACATTTCAAGCTGATTTTTGTCCATCAGCGTAATACATGAGACTTCGTTTAGCTTTCACATAGTTCTAAATTGAAAAGAAAATGGTGTTGTATAATAAATATTAGCAACTGTCCTCTACCTGCCAAGGAGGGAAGAATGACACTGCTATTCTCCTTGGCCTCAGAACCTACAAACAAAATGAAAAACAAAGACATCCTTAGAAGACATTTGAGGGAACGTTCTGGTTTTTGTAATTGTATGTACTTAAAGCAAGACTCATTTTCTTCCCTCATAAATCTTGAAATTGCCTATTTTGATAATGCCCACTTCTTCCCTTTCATTAGCTACTAGTACTTCAGTTTCAGACTATTGAGGCATGATTGAAACAATTGAAACTTTTATTGTCATAGTACAACATGTGTACAATAAGATTGGCTGAACCTCCCTTCGTACACCGCCCCCCAACACATGCGAGCAACTCACAGTGAAGACAAAAACAAGAATCCCTAGCCCAGTGAACTGACTAACAAACACCCAGTCCTATTTCATCATGTGAACCTGCGCTGGCCCCACAAGTCAATCACACCACATTGTTATAATATTATTTTTCATTTAGAAGTCTGACAGCTCACGGATAAAAACTGTTCTTCAGCCTGTTCTACCTCATGATCTCTACTTCAACTCTGGCCCTTTCAACAAATATTTTCAACAATATTGAAAGAACTTCATTCAATGTGTTATGCCCAAGCTCATTATATATCAACTCCTCTCAGATTTCCATAAACAGTGTAGATCATCACTCCCATATTGATACCTCTTTCACACATGGTTTGCTCAATTTCCTTTCTAGAGTTTTTGCATGTTGGGGAGTGTTGCTTTGATTTTTAATATGCTTTTTAATATGTGTCTATGTTGTATTGCACATTGCTCAGAGTATTCTTGGTATTGGGAGACCTTAACAAATCCAGTAAATAAACATGCTACATGTGTGTCCTGTTTAATATTATTTTTGGTATAGTGCTTTTGAAAACAAATTTAATTGTTTTAATTTATTAAAACAACCTTATTTTGCAGTGAAAGGAAATTTGTCACTGAACTCTTATTCAGTTGGTATAACTGTTATTTTTTATTTCCTTGCTGGGAAGATAAGGCAAGTCAGTTTACCTGATTTTGATAATAGTAAGACCATTAGTGTCCAATTGACAAGAAGCTGATATTTCAGGACTAGGTTAAAGGAAGAATAGAAGCAGGATCAGTTCAGGACATGAAAGAGGTTTGATTATGAACTCCCTTAAGACTTACAAGAATAATTACTCTATAGGGAATGGAGCATGTTTTGTGAGATACTATACTTAATTTATGTTTTCTATGTAGCATTTGTTCTTATTTATTTTTTTGTCCACTAAATCTATATCTCAGCTGAAACTATCAATAGTAAGTCTAGAAAAAATGGTAGTGGTGAGAAAAGCGATAGTGACAGTTCTAGGCTGAATATAAGTGGTCTTCCGATCTTTCTGGCTTTGCGATATTTCAAAGATATTTTCTTGGTTGTCTAGGGATGACTTAGAGTATATGAGGCCATACCTGTGCCAGCCTAAGAAAAAGTATTTGCAGATTACTTACTACGAATTATAATTTGAGATTTGTGCATCAAATTTGTACATAAAGTCCATTTCCTGGTTCTATCTGTAAGCCATCCGTTTGTTAAACAATTATGTTATTTATTTATAAATGTTATGTATTAATTTAGTTAATTAAACAATTAAGTTAGATGAAATATCAGTGATAAATAAGCCAATTTCCTGCACCCCCTCTCCAGTCTAGTTATGCGTAATGAGCCAATCTGTAATGTCAAGATTCAGAATCTATTTGTAGTACAATATGAATAGCAAGAGATTTCCAACAACTAACAACTCTTTTAGTCGTTCATGAATACAGGGAAACTGCTTTAGCTTATTTCTTGAAAATCCATGAAGTTGCTTTAAGCTGAAAAAGAATATAGTTGCATCTAGCTCAGCAGCATCTTCTTTAGATGGGCAACAACTCTCTGCTGATTAAAGTAGAAATAAGCCTTACCTGAACAGGTTATATTAGACATTTGTAAATTGTAGCTGTCACAGAAAAAAAACTTATGCAAGCTAACCATCTACTATATTGCTGAATTTCACTCTTCTAACTGAATGCAATTAAGACTGCAATTGTAGACTTGCTTATTAAAGAATTTCATAAGGCTTAATATTAAGTAAACATATGATTGGTCAATATAGTACCTTACCTTGGAGAAGAACACAGTGATATATCCACAAAAATACTAACATTTTTAAAGCTATGTTTTCATCCACTTGCCAGTCCCAAGTTTCTTACTGTTCTATTCATTCTGTGGTCAGGGGAAAAAATGAGGTGAACTTTGACTGTGTGAGTTGATTGTCTCAGGGCTTCCTGTTAAATAATAGAAGGAAGCAGGCTCAATCATCAAGTGGACTGACACTGTGGAATTCCTCTCTTGCCTGTCAAAGTTTTGAAGGATATGAGGCAGAATAAATCAGTACAAAAAAACCTTCACTATTGTTGTTACATACTTTCAGATTATCTATTACTGAGGATGATATAATGCACAAGTAAAAAAATCAGACTTAAATATGAAGATTGGATTTTAAAATGAAATTTTCTTCATTCTGGTCCTAGAAAAAGGCTGTGAAAAGGTAGGTTTAACTGAATTCACAAGAAAATGCTCCTTAAGAGTCTCATTCTGTTCATTTCATTTTTCAGTAATTCAGACCAGAGACTCAGATGGACAAATGTCTGCAATAATCCATAATACTACCAAAGATATTCCAATAATATCTCATTCACCCACCTTTTGCTATTTTCCTCCTCCGGCCAAGAGAGTCTGCTAATCTATATCTGCTCTCATCTCATGCTCAAAGTAACCCCCAGGCTCAGTTCTTAGAGTAGCTTCTTGGTTGTTGTAAAGCTTCCTCAGAATAATGAGGTATTTTGGCATACTTATGGATTTTAATATATTTTCCTTTACTTCTTGACATTGTTGATTAAAATAAATGTCCTTGTCCTTAGTAGTTTGACTCTGAATGCGATGTTAGCCTCTGATGCCTAAGGCCTTCATTCTCCTTGTAATAGCTTGTATTGAAATCTATTTGTTTCTTTTGCTTTTGAAATTTTGGGAAATTTTCTTTTGCTTTGGTTATCACTTTCCTTTCCTTTCACATTTTCCTTTATCTCTGTCATAGCTTCTCAGGTTCTGTACTGTATACATATTAAGCACACCAAATCTGTTCATTGTTATGATCTTATATACTATGTTATCCAGGACAACAACTTCTGGCACACCTATTAACTTTAGCTTTCTAAGTTTACTATATATTTAATGTTGTGGAGTGAAACAGGAGGTTTCCACTCTAGTTCCCGTTCTCCTCACCCATACCAGCGTGGTAGAATCCTTTGTCACTGATGGGCTGGCTTGCCCCATTCAAAAGATATAAAGGGGAAAGCCAGCCTGCAGCTTTTGCTATTGTACTCACTGTTCCAATAAAGAGCTGAAGTCACATCTGACTCTGCCTCATTCCTACCACCCACAACACATAATTTAACATCAGTAATTAATAATCTGTCCTGCAACCTAAACCTGAAAGTCTTGGATCTTCTGCTTCTTGTTATAATAGTTGATTTGATTCTAATGTTATCCATCAAATGATTTTATGCATAAAGTTTGCATTTATGTTGCTTGAGGGAAATGTTGACAAAGAACAAATGTGTTTAAATTATGTATTAACTTACAATCTGTATTTGCATTTATCTAGTCCAAATATTCTTGCAATTCTAGGTTTGGCCATTTCTCCAAATGTTGCATTTTTTAAATTTATACATCACACTTTACCCTGCCCATCTCACTAAAATGAAAGTGGGCAGTTTACAATATAGTTGCATGTTATCATTTATATACGTTCACGTACATTTTATTGTTTACAAAACATTTATATTTTGGACTTCCGGTGGATCTGTGGGCTTCGAAGGACGGACCCTTTCAGTCCGCCAGCCCCACGTTGCGTAAAAGCCGCTTTTGACAGCTAAAATCAGCTGTCAAGTGGCGGGAAACCTGCTCGCTCGGGCGAAGAGGGGATGGGGAGCATCAGATCGAGGGCAGGGCTCCCCAAAGTCCCTGGTTTTTTTGCAGGGACTGGAAGGGTGAGAGCCCCCCAATGAGATCCGGGAAGCTCCGCGTCTGGGTCGCCTCTGCCAAGGCAGAGTCAGAAGCCGCAAACACCTCCATGCAAGGGATTTTTTAAATTAGATTTTTTATACTCGGACGGAGCAATTTTCAGAATTTCGAGCAAGTATCTTTCTGGTTTTTTTGGAACCTTAACTCTGTTGTTGTGGATTTTCCCCTTAAAATGGCGGATGGAGTGAGAGTGAAAAGCGAAAGTTCAAGCTTTGATACATTGTAGCTTATTGCCTGAAGTGAAAGTGTTTTGGCGGTGCTGGATTCCCTTTCCTAAAGGAGGGAGATTTAGAGAAATGGCTCTAGCACTAGAATCAACAGACTCTGTGGAAGTACAAGATATATCGATGGATTTCCTCAAAGAAGTTGTGAGAGTAATAGTTCGGGAGATATTTAAATGTGCTTATGGTGTGGAAATTTCACTGTCTGAAGAAGAAGCAGGCGAGGATCCTAATTTGGTGGAGGAATCTATAATGGCTGAGTCTGGTGAGAAGGGACAAAAAGCAACCCAGGATTTTTTGGAGGTGGAGGGTCAAATCCAGGAGGACTTGGATGGAGAGGAGATGCAGGGTGATGCTTTTGAAGGGCAGTATGGATTGAAAGAATCTCCTCCTAGGAGCATGGATTTGTTTGCAAGAGGAACTCTAGTACTGCTTGTGTTAAAATGTCTACAGACTGGCAAGAGCTTTCAGACTGATCTTGGGCTTGCCATTTCTTCTTTCAAGTTGTTTAGGTGGACTAAGAGA
>JANHFO010002761.1:56099-68549 GCA_032468095.1 Pareas carinatus | reverse complement strand
TTGTGTACTAAGCTTAGGTCCGATCGTAGGCGGCGTAGTTCCAGGCTTTCTAAGTCCAGGATTTTTAGTCTGGTGGTGTACGGTATTCTATTGAGGGTAGAATACTTTAGTTAGTATCAACCCACATAGATTTTTCAGATCAAATCAGTACTTTGAATTGCAGATACTTTTTATTATCAAATGCAGCAAATGTAAAATTGATATTACATCACTATAAATCATGGAATTGCTCTTTCAGGGAAGGTTCCTACAAAAACTATCACAATTTACAGTGATCCTTTCCACAATTCTGTCTTGCTTGAGTTAAATTTAGCTTGTTTTTGTCCCATTCAGATCCAAACAGACTCTAAACACCAATTCAAGATAGTAGCAGCATCTCTGACTTAGTGCAGGGTGAAATTATGTGAGATGTACAGCTGTACTGAATACTAGCACTGATTTGTGGGAAAATTTGGAGCATATCAGAAAGACAGCTACCTATAACAATCTGGAAAGCAGTGAGGTAACTACCAGAAGTCAGCTACAATTGTCAAAAATAAATCTTATCAGACTAGCCTTACTTCATTTTTAAATTAAGTAACTTCCTAAATAGATGAGAATACTATATTTTGATTTCAGTAAAATGTTTGATAAAATACCACATGACAAATTAATTTGCCAGCTACTTAACGTAGGTAATGTGAAAGAAATGGCTACTACCAGAATCAGTTCTGAATCTTCTATTTTTTGATACTTACTTTTATTAATGAATGGGATAAAAAGATGAAGGGAAGGCTAATAAGATTTGTATAAGAGACAATATTGGGGGAGATATCTAATAATCTTAGTAGACAAATAAAATTCAAAACGATAGGCTAAATAAATAGATAAGAGTATCTATTTATAGAAATAAATAAATGAATGAATGAAATGCAATTTTCGGCCACATCAACCAAAATGTAATTTTCAAACAATGGAAAGTATTTATTCCATTTTGTTGTGTTTTGTGCTTTGATCAGACCCAGGAGTGACTGTTGCATTTACATTGTATTTGCATAGCACCAGAGGTTGCTGGAAGGAGCAGTTCACAGTGAGTTCAAGAGGACTGAGATTTTGTCCAGTGAGCAAAGTAGTGGGCCACATGCCTAATGGTGCACAAATCATACAGCAAAAAATTTAAAACAGGAAGGCTGCAAGGTAATATCTATCTACAATGATTCTGCGAGATTACTCATTGTGAGGGCAACTGATCTTCTCATTAAAAAACATCAGTAGTTTGAAAACATCAGTAGTTCATCCTTGGCAAGTGTGTACTTGCATTTTTATTTTAGAATGTCTGACTTAGTTCAGAGCAACACTTGTTTTGCAGCTGTCTGATCAGGTATTCTTTTTAAACTTTGATCCTGTCCTATTTGTAAGTAGATTGCTAGTTTACATGGACAGATTGCTTATCTAGAACCTTTAGCTTGTGCTCTATATGAAATTAGGTGGCCAACTCAACTGGTGTGTTCTATTGAGCTGCCCAGCTATCAGCCTCCTCTACCACAAAGACCCAGCAAGAGAAGGGCAGCATGGACAACTGTTGAACTTGAAAGAGTGAAAGCTGTGGATCATAAACACAAAGCTTTTGGTGTGTCCCTGCATAATAGATACAGTGCCCTTGCTGAACTTCATAGGGATACAAAGGTGGCAGGTTCAACTGCGTGCGATGACAATAATGACTCAACAGAGCAAGGGATTGTGGTCTGTGTGAATGTCTCAATCTTGTATCCTCTCTTTGTCCAGAGAGTTTTGAAGAACGAATTTTTCTTTCTTTGCTAGTCATTTTTTTTTCTCTCTATAGAAACATATTTAGATCATAATAATTCTAAAAAAAAAATCTTTAGCAGAGGTAGATATTATAGAAGTATAAATCAGATTAACAAGATATAAATAATTGAAAATACCCATGAGTTTTAGTTCAAACTTGTCTTTAAGATCAATGTGTATTCTAAGTGGTACAGCTATGTTAATCTCCTCTAGGTGTTTCAGACAAATCAATAAGCTATTGACAAAAATATTATAGGACAGTCAGACCCTAAGGCTCTCTCTTTTAACATTTTTGTTTTATTTTTTTGTTTTAGTTTCATAAGGGAGTAGAATCTTGGTACAGGTAGTCCTCAACTTACAACAGTTCACGGAGTGATCATTCAAAGTTACATCACTGAAAAAAGGGACTTATGACCATTTTTCACACGACGGTTGCAGCATCCCCATGGTCATGTGATCAAAATTCAAATGCTTAGCAATTGATTCATATTTATGACAGTTGTAGTTTCTCGGGGTCATGTGATCCCCTTTTGCAACCTTCTGACAAGCAAAGTCAATTTATTTATTTATTTAGATTTATATACCACCCTTCTCCCAAAGGACTCGGGGCGGTGTACAGATAACATAAAAATTTAACATTGAACTGTAACAATATTTACAAAATATGGGATATGGGGCGAAGGGAATGGGAAGAAGGGGAGGGAGTCAGGAGGGGAAAGGGGGGAATTGGTGTACAGATAAACATGAATAACTAACATAGAACTTTTAAAATATTTACAAAATTATGGGGTATGGGGGAAAGGAAATGGGAAGAGGGGGAGGGATTTTGGAAGGAGGGGGGGAATTGGCCGCGTGCCATCTCTCTTGATCATAGGACCAAGTTAAAATTGTACTTTTTTGTATTTTTATAATCTTCTGGTTGGAATTTAATGTGTTGCAGTCTCTTCCATTTTTTTGCTGGCACATCAGCTCAAAAACTTGCAAGATAGATTACTGTTATCTGCAGGCTTAAGAAAATAAAAAAGATAAGTAGGGAATAGGAGAAAAGCAAATTTCTGTACCAGTTCTTAAACCTGTATAATTATTTTTGCATTTATCTGTTGGACTAGTAAACACTTCAAGGAAAGGAGGGATACAACACTGTAAAGATTAGAGTTGACTGTGATTTAGAAACTTAAATATGTAATATTTTTATTGGAGAATTAATATTAACTGAAATATATATTCTGTCATCATATCCATTAATTAATGGCAGATGTTGACAAATGCTGCAGGGGGAGGGGATATTTCATATCCGACTTTATGTATACATTTAAGGTTTCAGTATTTAAGAAACTCATGAAGAGTATGGAAATTGTGATTACTGATAACTATATCATTTTATTAGGAACAAAATAAATCAAGACAAAATAATCATAGTACAGTAGAAAAACAAGCCTTTGAGTCCTTGATTTGCTTGTAGAAACACCTAAGGTACATTTAGCTATACTATCTCAATTTAATTTCTAAATTGCACCATAAATAATTGGTTATTTTTATAATTTTTCATTAATTACAGATAACGAAATGCCATCCAAAGAATTCGCATATAAATATACTTCATGTCAGACTGAATGATAAAATCGCTGTCTATGAAGTTGTTTGAATAATACATTCAGGCTATAATCCTGTACATACCAAAATGTGATTTTATACACATTATCTAAATTGCACTATAAATAATTGGTTATTTTTATAATTTTTCACTAATTACAGATAATGAAATGCCATCCAAAGAATTCTTATATAAATATACTTCATGTCAGACTGAATGATTAAATAGGTGCCTCTGAAGTTGTTTAGGCTATGACCTGTGCATGCCAAATGTGTGATTTTATAACACATGTCTGAATAAACTTCAATCTCAGTGATGTTACAGTTGTGATTAACAAATCTTAAAAACAACAACTGGAAATTATCTGATACTGATACCTTACTTTTCCTAACATGCTACAGATTCCTTACAGTCGTAAAAAATTGCAAACTTAAAGAAAAAAGGCGTAAGAAAAAGTGCACAGTTATTTTTAAGCTTCTGTTAAGATGTTTCTGTTACCATTTTCAGTTATCGATAATAATTTACTATAAAGTTTCTTACTTTGATAAGTAGCTGTGTTATAGCAATTTTCCAGTCAAAAACATGACAGGTTGCATGTGTTTCAACACAGTAGTGAACATGGTTGTAACAGGCAACCATGAATTCATAATTTTTACTTGAAGGAAGGGTGGAGCAACAGCATTTCCTAGTGATGGATTTCCTCAGCATGCAACTAGGACAATTGCAGTTTAAGGAAGATGAAAGTCTTTCAACCTGGAATTGAAACAACAGCAGTTATTATTCCACATACTCTTAAGAACAAAGTTCTGCTAGCTGTGTTTCCTGATAGCCTTTTTCCGGAGTTCGTAAAATAACTTGCACTTAGAGCTTACATACAAAGGAAGAGTGTATTTGTGTGTGTGTGTGTGTGTGTGTGTGTGTGTGAGAGAGAGAGAGGGAGAGAGAGAGAGAGAAGGGAGGAGGGAGAGAGAACGGTTAAAATAAATGTAGCTTCTAATTCAATGTATATTTTAAGAGGGATTCTGATGTCAATTCTTATTAGATATTTTATATAGATAAAATATCTATATATCTCTTTAGTCAAACTGTGGTTATCTTATATTGGTAGCAGTAATTAAATCTGCTATGTTTTCACCTTTATCGATTTTTATTTTAACATTTATACTCTTGGAATAATATATCCTTCATGTTTATTTGGAGAATTAGTGTGTGTGAAACCTGTCTAAATTGATGGCAGGACCTAAAGTGTAATAAATATCTCAGACATAAACATGGGGAGAATAAACAGGATTTGTTTTACTTAGTCTTGAAATCGGGTAGATATATGTAAACATTAATAGATTGGGGATTAAATTTGGACTCAAAATTGCATGACAAAGTGACCTTGTAGAATAACCTTAGCTTGAAATTGGGAGATAAATGTGTTATTGGAAAACTTGGGCCAGGTAAGAGATAAATTTGCTGAATCTGCTGCTCTCTAACAGCTATTTTAAAACTTTTTAGAGACTATGCTTTGTATATATCTTAACTGAATCAGCTGCTTGAGAGTAAATGTAATTAAAACATACTGATAAAACAATACAGTCATGATGTTTTCTCAGTTTCAGAAGAGCACAAAATACTTGAACGTTTAAGTAATATTATTTTTAAGTACAATAATATCAATAATCAAATTTTACGGGAAGCTCTTCTAAAAAGTTGAAGATTAATATAGGTTAGTTACATGGAATGGGAAACTGAAGGTTAATGGATCAAAGTATTACACAATATTTAAATAGTACCTTTTTGATTTGGAAACGAAAATGTAGAAAATCCTGTTCTGAATTTATTGCACTCCTCAAAGAATGTTTTCAAAAAGTTGAAAATTTCTAAAACATTTTTTTTATAGTGGGAACAAAATGCTAGACTAGATAAACCTTTTCTGATCCAGCATTTTGCCTTCTATTATGTCAGTGTAACAAAACATCAGTGTCTTCTTTTCTCACCATTCATAAACTAACTTTACTTATCAGTACTGATATAATACCGGTGTGACTGGCATGCTGCCTGAAGACTTAATAATGTTCTCTTTTTTTTGTCCTTGTAATCACAAATTTCTTTTTTCAGATCACCTGTTGCATCCATAACAGTTTTCCTCTTTCAGTCACAGCATTACTTCTTCATATTCAGTGTTGCTAAGCCTTTCTTAAATTGGTCTAATTTTGATATCTCTATTTGTAATGCTGCAAAATAAGTCAGACAAATATAGCAACAGTACTCCTGCTAACGTGTTCGTGTATGGCCTTATTTTTTTCTGAGAACTATCTTTGTATGGAGAGTTGTGGGATAGTGAATACTGTGTGACCCAAGAATTCTGGAAAACAGAAAACTATCCCATCTAGCAATTATGGTATGATAAGTTTATACTTTATACCATGTTTCTTCTTGGTTTGTTTTATAGCCAACCACTGGCATATTGATATAAAGCTAAGTGGATCATTAATTTTCATGGGAAAAGTTTATTTTTCATGAAAATTCTTATAGAAGAATACAAAGTAATAGCTTCTTTATCATGTGTTATGGGCTCCCTTATAGTTCTAAGACATGATTTGTTTTAACCATTGTTTGTTGTGGCAGTAAGCCAAAATAATTAACATCACCGGTATTCTTCAACTTAGGACCTTTTGTTCAGCAACCATTCAAAATTGCAATGGTGCTACATGAAGGAACTTATGATCTATCTCCGAAGTATAGGGTGTACCATGGAGTAAAGCTCTCTCATCATGGTCCTGTGATCACAATTCGGGTGCCTAGCAATGTACCTACACTGATCTCCCTGCATATCTTCCTCATCTCTCCCTCTCCACTGGGTTCCTTGTGCCTACTTTCTGGACATGCTTTCCACCCTGCTAAGTCCTATAGCAGTGATGGCAAACCTTTTAGAGACCGAGTGCCCAAACTGCAACCCAAAAGCCATTTATTTATTGCAAAGTGCCAACATAGCAACATGCGCCCCCCCTGCCCATCAGCGACCCCCTCACATCTGTTGGTGATCCTCCCGCACTCCCTATGCCCATCAGCAACCCAACCCCCCCATGGCCATCAGCAACCCGCTGCCCCTCCTGGTAGCCTGCCCCAGCTTCTGCAATCTGCTGTGAATTATGCTTCCCTCCAACCTAACCTCTCTCCTCTCTCACCTTTGCCACAGACTCTATGCTGCATTTGAGCCACCCACCTTACTCCAGAGGAAGCCTGCTGTGCAGAAAGGCAGGTGATGTCAGAAATGTCCTCAGGCACATCTGGAGAGGGGAATAGGAGCCTGCATTCCTCGGGCTTTCTAGTAAAGAAATCTGTGCTGAAGCGATGATGCGGGTGCCCACAGAGAGGGCCTTAAGTGCCACGTCTGGCACACGTGTCATAGGTTCGCCACCACTGTCTTGTAGCTTTGAACCTCCTCCCTACTCCATCATGCCTTGCTCCAGTTAACTCTTCTGAAGACTAAAGTTCCAAAATAGCACCCAGCCAATGTCACAGCATGCAGGCTTTTATAGAATCTGTCTTAGATCATTCTGGAAGCAGCCAACATTCTTGCAGTTTCTTAGAAAGGCTCAGTTTTCTGCACGTGAATGGTGTCTACCTCTAGAATAGTGTGAGGTGGCATTTGCAGGATGGCTGTGTGTTACATTAACTGGATGCTTTTTTTGGAAAGCAATCTTGGGAAGAGGTAAGTGGAACAAGGTGTGGGCCAGGGAATAGGCTCAAGGCCTGCGGGGACTTAGCAAGGTGGGAAGTTTGTAAAGGGTAACTTGAAAGGGAGGCTCTGAGAGGCCTGGCACAAGTCATATGTGAGCTGAGGAGTTGCCAGAGTGTGGATCTGGTCTCTTATCTCCTTCAGCATCCTGTACTGCACTTAATGACCTGCACAGCTGCTTAACGACTGCAGTGGGATGAGCTGGGTTTATGATCATTGAATAAGGTGGTCACATGGGTGCCTCCCTTAACAACCACAGCAACTTATGACCATAATTCAATGCTCAATTCTGGTCGTAGGTTGAGGAGAACCTGTATAACTTAGAAAGATATATGAACCCAGTCTGTGTTTCATGCATCTTAAACTTTTCGGTTTAGCATTGTTTGTTTGCTGGGTGACTAAATAAGGCTTTCTTCAACTTCCCTATATGCCTTCTTGGCAAAAAAAAAAGGTACAAAACCAGACTTTCAGACTTCTTGGCCAGATTTGTCAAAGCAAAGACTTTATCCTTCAATGCAAAATATGCAAGACGACAGTCTGAAAGGTGTGTGAAATAACTTAAAAATTAAATCTTATGCTATTTCGATTACCATATTAAAATCTGTTAGAATGAGATTAAAAATTGTACTACAGAAAAGCAGTATTCTTATTTTATTGCTACGGGATAGGTAACCCAGTGTTTCTCATGCTGTAAATTTTGTATAAGAACTCCAAATGCCATTCTTGCAGTTTAGCCTTCAAAGTTTAAACAAGCAACTCTATTTAGAAATGGGTTGCATGCCAGCAGTTAAAGCATGCCATATAGGGTATGGCAAAACCAGTGGTTTTGGAATGAGATCATGATAAACTTGTTCAGCTTTACTATCACATGTTAAGTTTTCTGTCATTCACTTATATTCAAACACACACACAATTATTTTGGATTTTAGCTTTCTGTAGCAGTAATGTCCGCTATAGGTTGCAAAAGAAAGAACAGCCACAGTCTATTAATGATGCTGTAGAACTAGTTTATTCAAAAGCAGGTGATTGCTAATAAGGATAATGTCTGTTTTGATATAAATATTATATATGTTTGTGTGCTTCTCAAAATTTTAAGTTCATTCCTCCTCAAGGCCAAAGATTCAAAATTATTTTACTAACTCTAGATACAGTTACTAAATCAATTGATATCTATAACTTCGTGAATGTGCTTTCCTCTTGTTCACTAACTCTAGGTTATGGCTAGGAGGTTTGGTATCCTAGAAATTCTATGTACTTATTCCTTTTTAGACAAACCAGTAATATCCTGAATCCTGCTATTGAATCAGTATGTTTTACAACAGCTCTGCATTTTCACTGCTATTGCATATAGCATTGATTCATCAATTTTAAATACTTCATAGAGAGACATAAATGCATTTTCAGACCTTAAGTAACCTTGATGAGAAGTCCCAGTACAATATTTGATAAAACTATTTATTGGGCTCATTTTGTATAGAAATTAGAAAAGTGTCTTGAATGTTCTTTTTATGAGTTGTTTTCCTGTAATATTAGAATGTATTGATTGGGAATATTTGAGCCAAGCAAGTGGAACCATGAGTAGAACTTCTCTTGTCTTAATACCCAGAAATTTATTTTCTCACTCAAAGTGATATTTGTTTAGGTTTTAGACAGAAAATGTGTAACTTCCTTTTATTTTCTGTCAAAAGCCATTAAAGAAAAGGGAAAAAGAGGCTAATTCCATGATACATTTGCAAGATACAATGCTGTCATTTTACTATGCAGCTTTCAATCAATCCTATTTTTAAAAAAGTTTGCTGTACATTACCAATCATACATATTATGTATGTATAGATCCTCAGTTCATAGTTTTACTTTTTAATTGCAGTAGAACTAATCTTTTAATATCTTTGCAATTTTCAACCTGTTTGCTTTAGGATGCTCAGAAGGAGAGAGAAACTCATAATTACCTCACCAAGGAAGCAGTCAAGGAAAAAGTCCAAATATACAATGCAGATGTTACTGACAAGCTAAAGATGACATTGGTAAGCTTTTATATATGGCATTTATTATGATTAGGTAGTATGTCTGTTTGGAACAGAAGTGTTAGTCTGCCTCTCTGAAGTCAGCACTGTGTGTGTTTATCAATGCTAAAAATGATGATAAGGGAACTCTATATTGCATAGAATATTTTTTAGCATTCACCTCCTAGAGTTGCAAGAATTCATATTACTAGACAGGATTATAGCATGTCATACCCAGATAGGCAAAGGAAGATGGGAGGCAATTGGAGAATAAGCAAATGTGGGACTGTCACTTTTGTTCTTCGGGTGTATTACATGTGTACGTTTACTGCACCTATTCAGTCACAATTGAAATATACAAATACTGAGCTACATTTTGTGGCTCTGAATGTTCCTTTTCACTATGCGAGCGTAAAGGGGCTTAGAAATACACTGCTCAAAAAAATAAAGGAAACATCTAAACAATACAATGTAACTCCAAGTCAATCACACTTCTGTGAAATCAAACTGTCCACTTTGGTAGCAACACTGATTGACAATCAATTTCACATGCTGTTGTGCAAATGGAAAAGACAAAAGGCGAGAAGCATAGGCAATTAACAAGACACCCCCAATAAAGGAATGGTTCTGCAGGTGGTGAGCACAGACCACTTCTCAGTTCCTATGCTTTCTGACTGATGGTTTGGTTTGCGAGCTGTGGCAAGGAGGTTTGCTGTGTCTGTCAGCGGAGTATCCAGAGCATGGAGGCGCTACCAGGAGACAGGCCAGTACATCAGGAGACATGGAGGAAGCTGTAGGAGGACAACAACCCAGCAGCAGGACCACTACCTCCGCCTTTGTGCAAGGAGAAACAGGAGGAGCACTGCCAGAGCCCTGCAAAACGACCTCCAGCGAGCCACATCGGCTGAAACAGTCAGAAACAGACTCCATGAGGGTGGTATGAGGGCCCAATGTCCACAGGTGAGGGTTGCACTTACAGCCCAACACCGTGGAGGATGTTTGGCATTTGTCAGACAACAAGATTGGCAACTTTGCCACTGGCGCCCTGTGCTCTTCACAGATGAAAGCAGGTTCACACTGAGCACATGTGACAGGCGTGACAGGATCTGTAGACACCGTGAACGTTCTGCTGCCTGCAACATCCTTCAGCATGACCGGTTTGGCAGTGGGTTAGTAATGGTGTGGGGTTGCATTTCTTTAGGGGGGCGCACAGCCCTCCATGTGCTCGCCAGAGGTAGCCTGACTGCCATTAGGTACCGAGATGAGATCCTCAGACCCCTTGTGAGACCATATGCTGGTGTGGTTGGCCCTGGGTTCCTCCTAATGCAAGACAATGCTAGATTTCATGTGGCTGGAGTGTGTCAGCAGTTCCTGCAAGACAAAGGCATTGATGCTATGGACTGGCCCGTCCGTTCCCCAGACCTGAATCCAATTGAGCACATCTGGGGCATCATGTCTCGCTCCATCCACCCATGTCACGGTGCACCACAGGCTGTCCAGGAGTTGGACGATGCTTTAGTCCAGGTGTGGGAGGAGATCCCACAGGAGACCATCCGCCGCCTCATCAGGAGCATGCCCAGGCATTGTACGGAGGTCATACAGGCACGTGGTGGCCACACACACTACTGAGCCTCATTTTGACTTGTTTTAAGGACATTACATCAAAGTTGGACCAGCCTGTAGTGTTTTTTCCACTTTAATTTTGAGTGTAACTCCAAATTCAGACGTCCATGGGTTGCTCTATTTGATTTCCATTGATAATTTTTGTGTGATTTTGTTGTCAGCACATTCAACTATATACTGAACAAAGTATTTAATAATAATATTTCATTCATTCAGATCTAGGATGTCTTATTTTTGTGTTTCCTTTATTTTCTTGAGCAGTTTATTATTCTGAAGTTTAACATAGTTTTATCGATATATCTTTTCAATTTAAAATAAAGTTATTTAAAAACATAACTTTTGATTTGTAATATAGATGCGATTGTGTACAAATATCAATACAGTTCAACAGAGAACAAGCAAAGACTCAGAGAAGTTGAGCTAATGCAAACAAAACCAAGGACAAAGAATATCCAGTTAACCCAGAAGAAATAAACAATGTTTGCAAAATCAGGGAGCAACCATCCTAAATCCTCAACTGAAAAACATGCAAATTGAACAATGCACCCGTAGTTCTTGCTAAGGATTTTTGGATGGCTAAATAAATGCTTTCAGAATCAGAATCTATTTTCGCCATGAGTGTCAGGACACACAAGGAATTTGTCTTAAGTGATAGTGCTCAAAACTACATACACACGCCACCATCCGCACTGACAAAATTACCACCAGTCAATTGCAAAAGGCAGCTTTACTTAGGACAGTTCACATCCTGCCACGATATCTCTAACCCCATCAGACAACAACATATGCCTATCCCGAGTCCGTGGGAAAGACCCGATAGATGGACAAAAATGCCAAATCCAGTCTAAACATCTGGCGACCAACTTGCATGCCTCCTCAACTCCACCACTCTGCTGGGAAGCTTAAAACGACCAAAGCACTTAACCTGTAAAATTTAAAAAATAAAAGAGGGCAAAATTCAATGTTAAATTTTTACGTTTTCTGTACACCGGGGAGAAGGGTGGTATATAAATCTAAATAAATAAATTAAATAAATAAAAAAAATGATAAATTTCTGAGAGGGTTTTGGAAGCTACAGCTGGTGCACAATATATATAATTTTGCCCATGTCATACTATGTCAGCCCTACAAGGTAGATCAGACTAAGAATCATCAGTTTGTCAAAAATATTTCGGGGGCTCTGCAAACTCAAAATAAATTTAATATTTAAAAAGTTCCCCATTTTAATTCCCAATATTTATAGATACAGCGGTTACAAAACAAAGGTCATTTAAAAAAAAACAAAAAAAAACCCACCGCCCACTCCTTTCTCTAATCACCCCCGCGTCCTGCTTCTCCCCTGTCCGGCCGAAAAAAAGGACCAACGGCAGCAGTAGGCCCTCCCCACCATTTGAGCAGGCGCTCCCGTGTGCCTTTGCTCTCCAGGGCTGGAAAGCTTTTCTGGCGGAGGTAATGGAAAGTATATCGGGATTCCCAGCCTTGGTCCCCGCAAGCCGACATAGTCGCTCCTCGGCGCTTGGACGCGCGAGCGGTTACCATGGGGACCGGTTTTCCTCGGCGCCAGGCATTTGGGGCCCCCTCCGGAACAAACGTCCCGGGGACAAAGGTTCCGTTTGCATCCCTTCAAAGTAGGGGAAGGACGAAAATGCGGTGCCTGTATAGCAGGGGCGCCGAACCTTGGCAACTTTAAGACTTATGGACTTCAACTCCCA
>JANHFO010002761.1:43796-55999 GCA_032468095.1 Pareas carinatus | reverse complement strand
TTAATTTTATATGGCTGTGCACCGCCCTGGGTCCCTTCGGGGAGAAGGGCGGTATATAAATTTAAATATAAATAAAAAATAACAAGAGACAGAAAGCGAGTAATTTGAGCTCTGCTTATATCGGAGCTCCCAAACTGCTAAGAACCAATCAAAACTCCAGGCTGGACAGCCCCCAAGCTGTCTGCTGTCCAGAGAGGGGCGATTACTAATTGACAGCTCCTGACAAGCCTAGTCAGCCAGACTTGCAGAATCCAACACCCCTCCCCTCATAGATAAAACATTACAAACAAACATAATTCTTTAAGTAGTCAGGCTTGCAACTTCGACGCCCTGACTTCCGCGGTTCCCCAGCTGGTGCGACAATTGAGGGAACCATTTGGGGAGACAATTGCGGTGAGCAAGCTTCAGTATCTTCAGGAGCAGGGATTGATTCAACCCCAGTCACAGATGTTTGCGACCCCAGCAATGCCCAGCGCTGAAAGGGCCCCATCTCTGGCACGTCAATTCCTTCCTCTTGATCAAAATAACCTGGGAAGGAATATGAGTGCTTCTTAAGAACAGAGGCTGCTTGTGCTTTAGCCAGTTGTGGCTGAGCTTCACGCAGCTGATCAATATGTCTATGCCAGATTTGCCCATCAGCTAACCTTACAGTATTGACGTAATGTTGAGGTAGGGGTAGGGGTAGATATAGCGGGGGCCGGGGGCCAAATCGGGTGAGGGGCACACGCATTCACTATATTCAAGCGTTGGCGTGTGCCGACCCCCAAGGCCCATCCTGCCTAGAGCCTGTGGCTGATGGCATGCAACGCCAGGTCCATGGTTAATAAGGCCAATTCAAAACCCCAGATTAAAACAGGGCGACTAAGGCACGGCTAAGCCAGCCTGCTGGAATAAGTGGGTCTTCAGGGTGCAGCAGAAAGTCCGAAGGTCAGGGATAGTACTTATTGCAGGAGGGAGATCATTCCAGAGGGTGGGTGCTGCCACAGAGAAGGCTTTCCCCCTGGGGGTCACCAGCCGACATTGTTTGACCGACGGCATCCTGAGGAGGCCCACTCTTTGGGAGCGTGTGAGGCAGCAGGAGGTATCCATTGGTAGAATGCAGTCCTGCAAGTAACTGGGCCCTATGCCATGGAGAGCTTTAAAGTTAGTAACCAACACCTTGAAACGTACCCGAAAGATCATCGGCAGCCAGTGCAGCTCGCGCAGGAGTGGAGTTACGTGGGCACGCCCACTCACTCCAAAAATCTCCCACACGGCTGCATTCTGGACTAGCTGGAGTCTCCGGGTGCATCTCAAGGGGAGCCCCATGTAGAGAGCATTGCAGTAGTCCAGACGGAAAGTGACGAGTGCTTGAGTGACTGTGCATATGGAGTCCCGATCAAGAAAGGGGCGCAACTGCCGAACCAGGCGAACCTGATAGAAGACCCACCTGGTGACAGCTGCTATTTGATGTTCCAGAGACAGCCGTACATCAAGGAAGACCCCCAAGTTGCGTGTCCTTTCCGTGGGGGCCAGTGTTTCACCCCCAATAACCAGCGATGGTTCAAGCTGGCCATATCGGGATGCCGGTAATCACAGCCACTCAGTCTTGGAGGGGTTGAACTTGAGTCTGTTCTTCCCCATCCAGATCCGCACAGCTTCCAGACACCAGGTCATCACTTCCACGGCATCGTTAGGGTGGCCCGGGGTGGAGATGTACAGCTGAGTGTCATCAGCGTACTGATGAAACTCCATCCCAAAGCTACGGATGATCTCGCTCAGCGACTTTACATAAATATTGAACAAGAGGGGAGAGAGGACCGACCCCTGTGGCACCCCACAAGTGAGGCGCCGAGACGTCAACCTCTGCCCCCCCTGCCATATGTTCCTCAATATGACTCATGCAAAGTTCCATCATCCACACAAGAGACAATTCTTTTGGGTACAAGGATTTAATCAATCATGCAATATTTTTTTCACACCTGCATTTTGAAAGGTCTCTTCTGCTTACTGAACATTCATAATCATTAATATGCAACTCAATGAACAAACAGAATAGAATGCATGATTCAAAAAGTATTTGGGTTGTTCTCTTTTATCAACAGGATAACTGGATTGATTTGTTGACTTCAACAGAAGTTGAATATCGCTTAGCCATCTTTCACAGGGAGGGGGGGATGCAGAAAAGCAAGGCAAGGAAATCTTCAGAAAAGGAGTGCAGACTGGTGGGAACTTTTGCCTCCCTTTAACTGGGCTGGCTTTTGAAACCAAAGCAGAAGGCCCAGATTCATGGTGAGTTGTTCCTGCAGCGCGTTGGCTGAGGCAAGGTGTCCTGTGGCAAGGTGGCAGGGGAAAGGGCAAGGTGGTGGCAGTGACATGGCGGTAGCAAATTGTCATTGACTCATTGGTTGGAAAGAACTCAGGCAGTGTGCTTTCCATGCCTTACTTACTTTTTAAGATGAATTCCAACTTCCCAACTCTTGGAGTTTTCCAGAGATAAAAAAACACGAGCAGTTGTGTGACCTATTTAAATTCACTTCTTTTAAGGTCATTAACCTAGGCATCTGCATCACTATCTTTCTTTCATCCTCTGAAATGGCAAAATAATTATACCTGAAGATTTTTTATCTTAATCTCATAATTCTAGACAGGATAGCATTAGAGTAAAAGGCACTCTATCATTATTCACTTAGCAACATTGGAGCTCAATATGTTTTAAAGACATAGTTACATAGAATTATTTTCAGCATTTCCCAAGATAATGTGAGAAATTAGTATACTTCTGCATGCTAATGGAAAGATGACTTCCAATTAATGTGACCTAATTTTATATTGTAAGTAAATCATAGGCTGCACTGGATATAAATCTAAACTTCTTGATCAACCGGATATGAAGATACAGAATTAATGGTTTGCTTTCATTCTGGTTAAGGATGAAATCTAAAAATCAAAAAGTATTAATCTTTGAAAGTGGTATTTTCTCCAAACATAAACTCTCTTACATGGTAGAAGGATAAGGGATAAATAAGGGATAAGTTTAATTATTTGGCATGTACCCTATATGGAAAACTATTTATTTTAGGAGAAAAAAGACAAAATGTTGCAATAAAGGGGATTTTTATAAATTCACTGAGGCAGTTGCATGTCTCATTTATCAACTGATGAAGCCATCAGTTATTTTATTTAATACTAGGCAACCTGTGTCCTGTTGAGCCTAAACAGAAAAATAGAATGACTAAGAATAGGCAAAAAATCAGTGGGAGCAGGAGTGACTTCCAATCCCTGCTGGTTTCCCAACTGTGTTTCCTTGTGGGAATTTGGAAATGATCATTGAAATCTTCCCTTCTCTGGTAAGTGGGGAGGAAAGAAGGGATTATGGAAAGCGGGCTCTGACACTGTCACAGACCACTGAAAATGAACATCATATGACCCCAGCAGCAACACAGTAGCAACTTGTAGCACTAAAGCGGTCACAACTTCCCCCACATGTCATTTTCTTAAGATCTTGGATTTTGGACACATCCTATAAGTGAACCCATTTGAAGTACCTTGGTTCAAACCCTGCTACCCTACAATGCACCATTTTGGCCCAGCTGAAGGTTATGACAAGTTTTACTTTTACTTTATATATATATTTTCGTAAATTTTCACGGGTACCGATATGTAGGTCTAGGTGTGTTCGGGTTTTTTCCCGTGTAGGATTGAGAGTATCTTGGCGATGCTTTGGCAAAGTCTCACTCGCCATCTTCAGACTGGTGGTTTTGGCTTCGTGCTAGTGTGAGTGACAATATCATATATATATTCTTTAATTCCATCTTTCAAAATAAAATATCTAAGGGTTTTAAAACACTTATACACAAATAAACAAGAACAGAATACAAATTATCGTAAAATACACACATATATTGTGTGCATTAGACGGAGTCTACAACCCACACAAGTGGCAGTGCAGCTCATTCAGGAGGGCACATCAATGCGAGCTGCGGCAAGAAGGTTGGTTGTGTCTGTCAGCATAGTGTCCAGAGCATGGAGGCACTACCAGGAGACAGGCCAGTACATCAGGAGACGTGGAGGAGGCCGTAGGAGGGCAACAACTCAGCAGCAGGACTGCTATCTTCGCCTTTGTGCAAGGAGGAACTGGAGGAGCACATGTAAAATGACCTCCAGCAAGCCACAAATGTGCATGTGGCTGCTCAAACAGTCAGAAACAGACTAGATGAGGGTGGTATGAGGGCCCGACGTCCACAGGTAGGGTTTGCGCTTACAGTCCAACATCGTACAGGACATTTGGCATTTGCCAGAGAACACCAAGATTGGCAACTTCGCCACTGGTGCCCTGTGCTCTTCACAGATGAAAGCAGGTTCACACTGAGCACATGTGACAGACGTGACAGGGTCTGGAGATGTCGTGGAGAACCGTCTGCTGCCTGCAATATCCTCCAGCATGACCAGTTTGGCAATGGGTCAGTAATGATGTGGGTTGGCATTTATTTAGGGAGTCACACAGCCTCCCATGTGCTCGTCAGAGGTAGCCTGATTGCCATTAGGTACCGAGATGAGATCCTCAGACCCCTTGTGAGATCATATGCTGGTGCGGTTGGCCCTGGGTTCCTCCTAATGCAAGACAATGCTAGACCTCATGTGGCTGGAGTGTGTCAGCAGTCCCTGCAAGATGAAGGCATTGATGCTATGGACTGGCCCACCCGTTCCGCAGACTTGAATCCAATTGAGCACATCTAGGACATCATGTCTCGCTCCATCCGCCAACGCCATGTTGCACCACAGACTGTCCAGGAGTTGGGAGGTGCTTTAGTCCAGGTGTGGGAGGAGATCCCTCAGGAGACCATCCGCCACCTCATCAGGAACATGCCCAGGCGTTATAGGGAGGTCATATGGGCACGTGGAGGCCACACACACTACTGAACCTCATTTTGACTTGTTTTAAGGACATTGCATCAAAGTTGGATCAGGCGATAGTGTTGTTTTTCCACTTTAATTTTGAGTGTAACTCCAAACCCAGACCTCCATGGATTGCTTTTATTTGATTTCCATTGATAATTTTTGTGTGATTTTATTGTCAGCACATTCAACTATGTACTGAACAAAGTATTTAATAAGGATATTTCATTCATTCAGATCTAGGATGTCTTATTTTTGTGTTCCCTTTATTTTTTTGAGCAGCTTATACATCTCCATTTTTTGTGATTGCAATTTAGTCTCATTAAGATGAATATTGAGAAAACATGTTATTTTCCATTTGAGGTGTTTGTGCTTGCTGAACTTACTCTGTGGTTTTTATTATGTTAAGCTTTATTGCATTATTATTGCTCTTTTTTGTTATTGTGTTTACAGTTTGGATTTTGTGAATTGTTCTTGCATTGTACATCCTACCTTCCTTATGATTTGGATACCTGTCTAAAAAGGTATTCAAGTGCAGCAATAAATATCCATCATCCGACAGATGCTTTCTGTGCCTTGTGCGTTTGAGCAAGGAGTACTTAATAAATTGTAACATCATTCATAATGCAGTTACTCTACTTTTGAGAACATACACTATAGCAGTTATTGTCGCTACCAGACCTGATCAGTACCAAAGAACAGAATTGTACTCATTCTAAGGCAAAAATGACCCAAGTGCCTCATTTATCTTCGCATCCCAAGATCTAGCTACTATTCTTGGTCTAGCTCATGGCATTATTTGGTGCAAGAATATACTTCAAAACCAGAGATGGTTATCATTGTTAGTTATTTTATTTATTTGTTAGATTTTTATTGTCCTTTTATTACCGTATTACATCGATTATGTCACCGATGATAAGACACAGCAAAGACTTGGCAGTGATAAGGCCACCCCCTGCTGGCCACACCAGACTGACGCCATTGAATATAAGATGCACCATGAATTCAGAGAGATCAAAATACGAAAAAAGTATCACACTAAAAAGAGACAATTATGATGAGATGCTAAAGCAAATTGTTAAAGACCTGAATAGATTGACCAATCTTAATGTTTCATTGATGGGAAGAATAGCAACCATCAAAATGAACATTTTATCCAAATTAATGTTTCTATTCCAGACAATCCCAATTAGGCTTTAAAAAAATGTCTTTGACGAATTAAATAAAATTACATCACAATTGGCAAGGGAAAAGACCCAGAATAAGATTTAAAAGCTTACAAACTTACATAACCTGGGCCAAAGAATGGATGACTTTAAGAAACAAAAGATTATTAAATCTAGAAGGATTTACAACTGGGATGGCATGGGTTTTTTGGCTATGGGAAGCATAAAACACAAACACATTTCCAAAACCACTCCATCCGAGGAGCCATTATAATGGTATGGGAAAAGATTAAAAGCAAAGTATACAATAACATTCAAAGCTAGATTTCAACAATAGAGGCAATTACTAAGCAAAATTTAATCAATTTTGAAAAAGCCTGGACGTATAAAGATGTTATAGACTCATTAAAGAAGTTAAAAACGAGGGAGAAACTTAAAACCCAGGGAATAGATCTCTCCTGGTGGGAATTCATGCAGATAAGCTCTAAATTTACTCAAGATATCAAAAAGCCAGGCATTTATAAGAAGCAAACAGAATTCGATAAGTTATTGCTAGATAGTGACACAAAACTGATTAGAAAAATCTACAACTATCTAACCTTGGTAAAATTTGAAAAAGAACAGATCAGAACAAATTTGCAAAAATGGGAAGCCAACATAGGCCGAATAATTACTCAAGAAGAATGGGAGAAATTTTGGGTACAAAATTGCAAGATAACGAAATTGGCTGCATATAAAGAAAATCTTTACAAAATGTTTTTCTGTTGGCATATATCCCCAAACAGATTGGCTAAAATGACAAAAAACAAATCGAACAAGTGTTGGAATTGTAAAGCTGAAATAGGTTCCTACTTCTACATGTGGTGGACATGCAAATATGCATGATTAAATTAATGATTGGCTTACATGAATAATACGGAAAAAATAGAGAAAAAAGCTGAACTATTTCTATTGGGACTGAGTGATAAAGAAGACATAAGTAAACAACATAAATATCTGGTAACTCACATAATTACAGCAGCAAGAATAACGTATGCCCAACATTGGAAAGATGACGCAGCTCCAGATGAAGATGTTTTATTAAAATTTTTAGAATGTGCAGAAATGGACTGTCTCACGTTAAGATTAAAAGACAAAGAATCAAAATATTACAAATCGTGAAACGAATTTTATGTATGCTTTGAACAAGGTCGAAACAAGTAAATACAGGTTAGATAGAAGAAGCAATTTGAAATAAGAAGCTACTACCCAGAAAGGAATAACAGAAGTTAATAGTACAAACAGAATAATAGAAGGACGAGAAAAGAAGCTGGAAGAATGAGAATATGGGATCAGAGAAAGAGAGAGAGTCTATAGAATAGAATAGAAAGAAGAGAAGAAAAAGTGGAAGAAAAGAATAAGAACGTAGAAGAAGGTAAGAAGAATGTAAGAAAGGGAAAGTTGAGAAAATGACCTATAAACATGCTAAAAAGAGTGGAAAGAACTAGGAAACAGAGAAGGGAAAGTTGTTAGAAAGAAGGAAAGAAGGAATAAGATCTAAAAGAGGGAAAGATAGAGAATTTAGGAGAAAGGAGAGGATAGGATAAGAAGGGTAAGCAACTAACACACAAGGAGGTTAAGATAAGTAATTGAAGCTACGAAGCTATAAAACCAAAAGATTACTAACAAGAAAGGGTAAGAAGAAATAAGTAGAAGAAGGGAAGAGAAAGGATGAAAGAAAGTTAGAAAAAAATAGGAAGGTAAAAGGGGAAGGAAGAAAAGAAAAGGAAGAAAAGATCTTTACACTTATAAGAAACTTTAAAAAAGAATGAGAGTACACGCTAAGTTTGATTTCACAAGATCTAAAAATCACACGGCTGATTAAGGGAGAAAGAGAGTTCCAATTGGGACCAAGTTCTAGCTGTTGATTTTGGTTTGGTTGCATTGATGGTTCTTTTCCACCTCTGGTAAGCATAGCTTGCTAGTCATCTTTATGCATAGTGCACAGAGATCTCAAAATAAATTCAGGTGGCTTATTTGTAACCTGTGGACTTGGAGCCTTCGTGTATTCATAGGGTTCTCATGACATTCCTCATGCAGACACTTAGATGTTTACCTGTGAGAGATTACAGCGTCCTCGTCGTTACTATGTGCAGTGGGAAGGACTCTTAAGGACCTATGAAAAGGCAGAACAAGTTTAGAATGTTCTGATGGCATCCGCTCAGAAATCTCATATGTGTAAATGCCCAGTTGACTGTTCAATTGCAAGTAAAGGTTCTTGCTTGTTCAGCAACCTTTCAACTTGTGACAGTGCTGAAAGAGTGGTACTGCTTAGAGGGGGCTGTAAGTCTAAGTGCTGTTGCTGCTGTAAGTCTTCAAACTGGCCATCATAGCTTCCCCACAGTTATGGGATCACAACCTGGGTTCCCGGTGCCCAGCTCGCAGTTATGTTGTTGCAGCATCCTGCGGTCATTTGATCACCATTTGCAATTCTTCGCTGCAAGCTTCTGACAAGCAAGTTATTGAGGAAGTCAGCAGGAGATCATAAATGGTGACCGCAAGACATGATGCTTAATGACGGTGCTTAACAGAGGCAACTGGAAGTGCCAGAATTTCTATTGCTAAGCAGTATTATAGTAAAGCACAGTGTCATGTGACTGCACTGCTTTGTGATTGAAATTCTGGCACTTCCAGTTGCCACTGTTAACTGAGCATTACCTATACTGTTAAGCAATCTGTACTTACATAAGTATCAGGGGGAACAGCAGTCTGATTATTTGCTGAATTTTTCTTTATCCCCGTGCCATCTAAACTAAAGCATGTGCATGAAAATGTATTTGTTCTACCCATTGTTATAGAACACATGAATATGATTTGTATATGTGCATATGTGTATTTTATTTATAGAACGCAAGCGGAATATACACTGGCTTCATCAAAGTTCAGATAGAACTTTGCAGACCTCTCACTCTTCAGACTTCTGTGAATGTCGGGAAGCATCTCAACAGCAATGAGACAACTTTTTACTTGCCTAATGGCTATATGAACACTCTTCATATCAGCAGTACTAACACAGTCCGTGAAGTTATTGAGGCCTTGCTCAAAAAGTTTCTGGTGGCTGATAATCCTGCCAAGTTTGCACTTTATAAACAATGTCACAAGGAAGATCAAGGTATGCAAGTAGATTTTTCTGAGTTATACATAAATTAAAGGAAAAGATTTTGGTGCTAATTTTGTTCTTTTATGACTTAGACGTAGTAGAATTATTTCTGAGACGTATGTTGGGAAAGAGATTTATTTGGTGAGCCGGTTATATTTCTAATAAAACATCAAAAACTATTAAAATAGCAGAAATCACATTTCCCTTTTTGAACTGTTTCATTCATATGTATGATAATTTTCAGCTGAATAGAATATTTGGATAACTTCAACGTTTTATTTGGTTGTACAGCCAACATGGCGAATCTTATATACTTATGTGAACCAGGAAATTAGGGGCCTCGGAGTCACAATGAATTGAATTTTGAACAAATTTGATTTGATATTTTGATTTGTTCTAAAAGCTATTAATAGTTTGGTTGAATTAAGTTATGTCAATCTAATGTTTCCTAGTTTCGAGGAAAGTACATTTGGAATAAGTCAGTATTTTAATTTTGGCTTCTTTAAAGATATTACTTGTGCTTCAAAATAACTGATATAATCCATGCTGAGCCATTGTTTATGTGCAGCCATAGTCATTCAATTTGCAGGCATGTAGCAGCTAAATCACATCTCAGAGTTGCTTGTCTGCTTTTGTTGGTTTCTTTTATAAGCTTAGTACTCTGATTCAAAAGTTCCTACCATCATTGTGAGGCAGATTAATGGCCTTTTTTGTGGTTTGTGATCGATATAGATAGCTTTATAAACCATGACTTGGAAACTGTCCTCTAATTTCAGAATACATGTTCTTTTTTTCTTGTAGCACTTTTGAATTGGGAGATATATATATATTGATTGCTAGTTAGCATTTTATACTTCTGAATGAATTTGCATTTTCCTTGTGTTGGAAACAGGCAATACCTAGCTATCTGATAGTTCAAATAATATTGACTTGGATACTCATTCACTTATATTTTCTAATATGTTCAGAAGGGGTTACTGGGACTTATTTGTCAGTGAAACAAGTTCAGGTAGCTTTATCTTTGGTTGGTGCTGTGAACCATTCCCAAAACACCAGTGGATCTGATATAAAAGAGAGAGTTATCAGACAAAGAACTGAAGAAAAAAACTCCATTAAGGACCTTGCAAGTTAATGTTATCAAAACAATTTTATGTTTATTAGCAGGAACATTTATGTGGGTTTTTGTCTCCATAGCCATTTTGACTTTAGCTGCTATAGAAGGCAGAATCTGCCTGGCAGTGAGTTTTTTTCTACAGGAGGAATAGTGACCTCATAAAAAAGATGAGATGACTTTTCTAAGAGTCATCTCAATTGCTGTCAGCCTTTTGAAGGAAACCAGATCAGGAGAATATACTTTATTGTTCAAGGACACATCAAAGACTTTCTCTCCACCTTTACAATAAAGAGAATCAAGTTGGGTCCTTCTTAAATTTGTTTTTCACCTTGTGTTCCATTCCAAGTCTAAGCTGATACTTACTTAACAGCTGTTGAATTCCTTCTTCAAGGCTATATTGATATTCTTGTACAGTTATTGCCTCAGTCTCTTGAATTTCTTTTACCCCCAGCAGGGTTTAACCTTGTTAAAAGGAAACAGTGAAGTATGGAGAGAAGAAAGGCTAAGGCAATAGAAATTTTTCTCCTTCCTTGCTCTTCGTCCTTTTCACAATAAATTTCACAATAAATCTTGTGTTTTATTCTCTTTATTTCCAGTATTGCACATATAATTTTTAAAGCGTGTTTCTTGGCTTTTCTGAATGTAAAGTGTTTATTTACTTAGAACTATCTATTAAGCATACTGGGTGACTCTGGACTTTCACAAACGATAATAAAGAGAGCAGTGGAACAGAAAGGTAGGATATTCATCACCAGTCAAAGATTATAAAGTGTCTAGTGTACTATTCATTATTGGTTGCTCATAGTTCTCCATTTATGTAGTATAGTAACACTTGAATTCTGGGATTCTTCTGTATGTGCGCTGAGATAGCTATGGTTCTGTTCTGATAATCAGCAGAAATTCTGAGTGTCTATTACTTTCTTTTGTAATCTTATTTACAGTTTATATGTGCAAACTCTCCGAAACAGAACATCCTCTCTATTTGCGGTTGGTGGCTGGCCCAAGAACAGATACGCTTAGCTTTGTTTTACGTGAGCATGAATCTGGGGAGGTTTTGGTAAGTTATATTTGTATTGTGTACTTAGAAATCTTGAAGTCCAACTAGTTCACTGCCAGGATTTCATTATCAGCGGTATACAATTTCCAGTTCAAACCTATTAAATGTACTCATGTTTATGGAGAAAAGCAAGCAAGTAACAAATTAAATTGCAGTTAGTCCTCAACTTACGACCACAATTGAACCCCAGATTTTTGTTGCCAAGTAAAAAAATTCTGAAGTGAAATTTGCTCTATTTTATGACCTTTCCTGCCACAGTTGTTAAGTGAATCACTGCAGTTGTTAAATTAGTGAATTGTTCAGTTTTCGGTGAATCTGACTTCCACATTGACATTGTTTATCAGACGTTCGCAAAAGATGATTACATGAACTTCGGACACTGCAGCCATCATAAATATGAGATAGTTGCCAAGCGGCAGATTTTTGATCACATGATTATAGGGATGCTGCAACAGTTGCAAGTGTGAAAGACTGTCCTAGCTCACTTCTTTAAGTGCCGTTGTAATCTTAAACAGTCACTAAATGAACTGTAGTAATTTGAGAACTACTTGTATAATGCAGATTATAAGGGTTTTATAGGATCTTACATTGGATAAGATGTTTAAAAGCTTTTGATCTAAAGTATCCCTACTTTAGATCCCCTAACATATCTGCCAAAAGAACCCACCATCTCTCTGGCCAATTTTTTGCTCAACTATTTTTATTGTTAGTAAAGTATTTTCCCCCCTTAACATTCAATAAAAATCTGTCTGTCTATCCATCCACCCATCCACCCATCCAATCTATCTATCTATCTATCTATCTATCTATCTATCTATCTATCTATCTATCTATCTATCTATCTATCTA
>JANHFO010002761.1:26330-41198 GCA_032468095.1 Pareas carinatus | reverse complement strand
CTGAAAATAAGACCTAGCGCTCCTTTGGGAGCAAAAATTAATATAAGACAGTGTCTTATTTTTGGGAAAACATGGTAGAAGAGGAGGGGAGGAGAATATTCAGAATATTTTCCCCCCGTTTTCCTCCTCTAAAAACTAGGTGCGTCTTATGGAGCGAAAAATATGTTAATTTTGAAAAAGAAATCTTAGATTAAAAAAACTGCCTGTTTCTTCATGCACTCTGTCCAATCATTCTGGAATATTTTCCGTTTTATAAGTCAAATATAATGCGCAGCATACTTCAAAATTGGTCAAATATTTATTTATTAAACAAATGTATATGGCTTCCCAACTTGCACACAGGTAGGTTCAGGCAGCTTACCACATTCAAAATCCACAACATAAAAACAATATACACACACAAATGGCATTAATATAATCAAACCAACTATTTGATAATCTCCATCTTTATGTGGGGTTCCTAGGCTCACTAACAAAACCATATCTCTAGGGCCTTTCAGAAACCAACAAGGTGAGGGCCAATGTTATCGCTTGTTTTCTCTCACCCGGTATAAAATTATGCTGTTGTCATTAGCACTGTGGTGATCATCTACCTTCTGTATATATCCAATAGATAATGCCTGTCTACTTACTCGACTGCAACTAAGATGATATTCATGCCTTGGATGGCACTTCCAATGCTTTTGCTCATCCTTCCCAGGACCAAGTCCCCACCTCAAGTTGCACAGCAGGCATTGGGGACATTTACATTTCCTAGAAAATGGACAATTTCCTTAAAAAAATACATTGGCTACCCTTCTGAAGTCTGAATATGTGTTGACTGTATGGGGATTGGTTTGGTTGGTGATGCCAGATCTTGCTGACCTAGTAAACAGCCATAGGTCTACTTATTCTACAAGTATTATCCAATAGTTTATTGCTTAAAGCTCATTTTACAGGGCTTGCTTGAGTCTAAAATTGTATTTAAGTGTTGTAGATGGATTTTTTTTTGAAGCTTGTTTATTTTAAATAGCCAAAGCCAATTACAAAAAATAGCAAGACAATGCTGAAATAATACAGTAAACCTAAAAAGTGATTTTCTTTGGATAGTTAACCTAAAAGGAAATAATTTTATACACACAATTCCTTTTGGAAATAAGAGTTTTTTGTTTCTTTTATATCCTGTCTCTAAAAGTATACAAAGATTAAATGAATCATCCCATTTAGAGTCATTCCTTAATTGGCCGCAGACGTATGTTGGCAAGAGTATTAAACAGAAATGCAAGTAGTCCTTGACTTGTAACTGCAATTGAGTCCAGGATTTTTGTTGCTAAGCAAGGCAGTTGATTTTACAACTTGTTTTGCCATCCTCATTAAGCAAATCACTTCAGATGTTAAGTAAATCAGGCAGTGTTAAGCAAATCTGGCTTTCCCTGTAAACCTTGTCAGCAGCTGACTGGGAAGGTTGCAAATGGAGATCACATGACCCTGGGGGTGTCATTCATGTTTGTTGACAAGTGTCTGAATTTCAGTGTCTTTTGTAACTGATGGCTGAATGGTTCTAAGTCAAGGTCTGCTTATAGTGCCAGCCATTTAAAAAAAGGACATTACATTAGCCTAACTTACATAATGTGAAAGTTTAAAAATGCTTCAACATGCTAAAGAAACTAAAAAATTGCGATGAAATACTTAGGGAAGTTATACAAAATTGGGGGGAGGGCAGAGAAATGACCAACAAATCCAAGGGCACAGAGGTCTATAGACCCATGGGATAAATGTGAATGAAAGCAGTAAGAACCTTGTGACTGTGGATATTGTAACACTGGCTACCAGGCTGTCTGTACTTCAAAGTAATAAGTTTATGCCATAGCAGTCCCCCGGTGTTGGTTCCTAATCAGCTAGGGCCAAGTATTAAAAAGCTGAATAGCTAAGCAGTTATTAGATACGTATAGTAGCACACGGATTATTACATTGATTTTAAATGCTCACTTTTATTATAGGCAAAATTAATCACTGAAATTGTGTGCAGCAATATACAGGGTCCTTGAAACGGCACATTCTATTAAAAATACTGAACCGTATGTATGTACAGTTCCCATAATGCACACACATTAATGACATTTATGATAATGAAAACTCTGCAATTGTTGAAATGGCTTCAAGCAGCCTTGCAAAGCTGCGGCTATTTTTTTTGTTGACATTAATCAATGTAGAAAAGTCTTGATTGCTATAAAAGCACCTGGAAACCTGAAGTTGCATACAGTTCATGCAGTGACTTAGCATATCAGATAGAACATCTCCAAGGGCAACTTGTCATTTAAAACATTTGCTTTTGGGTGATTTGTTTTTAAAAAGAGTAACAACTGTTTTTAGCACAGTGTGGAAAAGTATTACTGAGCCCTTCTAGTTGAATTAATAAAATTAATTTATATTTGTTCCTGCACAGTGTTGGAACAAAATCCAATTTTGAGTTACATCAATTCAGGATGTTTATGAAACATGAAAATAATTCCAAACAACTGTATTAATACCAGCTTGCCAAACAAAAAATATCCCCACTGAATGACTTTTTGTCATGTTATTTGCCAAGCACGTCTCCCTTTTATGTATGAGTGTTATATTTATATACAACTTTTACTCTAATAATGCCCATTTTAGTATCCAACAGTAACTTTGAAATAATGTGTGGATAAACAACTGCCAAAACAATGCACTGTATGTGATAAGTTTATATTTTTTGTTTTTTGTTAAAATGATTAAATCAAGGGCATAGGAAGATAAACGTTGAGCAACTATTTCAGGGAAACAACTTAATGCTATTTCTCATTCAAGCTCAGATGGTTTGCAAATCCAAATATATATATTTTTTGTATTGATTCTTTGGAAACAACCTGAAATCTTCAAGAAATATGTTCTATTTTCATATTAAAGTTGCAACCATATGTAATTTTTATCATATCTAAATCAGTTAAAAACATTTTGAGGTGCAAATTGATCAGTGTTACAAAATAAAACCATTCATTTAATAGGAAATCAAAACTTAAACATTTTCACAGTATATTAATTCTATGTCTAACTTCTGATTTCTCCTTTTACTACTAATTTAGAAGTGGTTTATGAACGCATTAATTAGATGTGAAAACTACATAGGTAACTTTTTATAATAGTTGTACATAAGAAAAAACAAGACGAATGTAAGGAACAGTTCAATATTGAATTTCTGTTCTAGGTTTTGCACTGTTTTTGCATGGTTAAGCATTATAGCAAGAAGGGAAGACATAATACTACAATGTTCTGACCCAGGCATAAAAATAATCTTAAGTATTTTGATAGGCATAAACCTGAAGTGCATCAAGTGTAAGTTAGGTATCAATCACGAGTACTTTAATCACTTTTAAGAAAATAAAACCTTGCTGAAATTTTGAAAGCAATAACTAAAACAAATCTAATTTCAGAACCATCTAGCTGTTAAGTCCAGACCTGGTCATAGTTGACACCCCTACATGTTGAAATAACCTGGGGACAGGTTGCGTATGAGTAATGTGTGCCATCTTTTCAATTATTATACCTTAAGGATGGTACAAGATTGGATCCAACCTCATGTTAGTTTTTCATGTATTGTTTGATTTAGATTCTTAACAATCTCTAAACTGATGAAACTAAAGATACAATACAAAAGCTTGAACATGTTCAGCTGCAATAAATCAAAGCACAAGATTCACCAAAAGATAAGTATGGAAAGAAATGGCACTTAGAAATGGCACTCCTAATCAAATGTTCAATAGTCTATTTCAGAGTTATTTGCTGTTATCTTGTTTTTTACTTACTCCCTTCAAAGAGAAACAGTCATAAAAGCTGATTTCATAAGTTATAAAATGAAGCAATCTTACTTCCAATTATATATCCACTATAAGAGTCATATTCTTTTTAATAGATTGTCATAAAGATGCAGGTTTTCATTTGAGAAACAACTAGCCTTTGACTCTGCTTTGTCCAAGACAGATTCCATGCCATTTTCAAGAAATCCATCCAGAAAGCTCCTATTCTTATGCAGTGACTGTTTGTGAAATCATTTTCTTAAGAAAAATCCAGTGCAAAAATACATTGCATTACAAGTGAAGAATACAAATGTGCTAAGCCATGTAATAGCCATCCAACTTAGAATTAGATGCAAATACAATCCAAGGGATTTCTGCACTGATGTCATGCCATTTTCATTTTAGTTATTGCATCTAAGGATACCTGCTCTTCTAACTATTGACCCACATTTCAGTTTAAATATTCAGAGTGGCATGCCTTATAATTGTAGGACTTGTACTATTTCAGTGTACACTTCAGGCTGAAAACACAATTGCGGGGTGAGGTGGAAGGGCTCTCATTTGATGGCTTGATTCTGACTCAATATTGGGCAGATTCTGTAGGTAACAATACATGTGTACTATCAGACACACTAGCCAGTGACCATGTGAACCCTGAAAATCAGGAAAGAAAACAAATAGCAACTAACCTGCTTAATTTAATTCACCAGATTCAGAACGGAAGCAGTACTGAGATGCACACTGTATCTTTTAAAAAAGCTGTTAGGTTAGTGGTTGTACATAGGAGACAGCAATCCTAAACTTTGTGTATATAACAAGACCAAACAAGTTCATTCAGATTCACTTCCCAAATTAATATTTAACTTGAAACATTTTGAGTGGTAATCAGATTTGAGTAGACAGGACAGATCACGTCTCTAACGCATGGCCAAAGATTGTTTAACCAACAAGATCAGCTGAATTAATCTTTCAAGATGTCAGAAAGGATTTGGCAGTTTTCTGCAGTCATTTCAAAGAAATGGAGTTGACAACAAACAAGGTGGTAGGTTTAGCTACAGGGAAGGTGCAAGAAGTCTGTGAGTCTGAAGTTCTCGGTTGCCAAACATCAGATGTGGGTTGAATTTATACCTAAAGAAAAAAAGGGACAGAAAATAAACGTAAAAAAATGTCTCACAGATCTGTTAAAAAAATCTCAGAGAAGCATGCATTACCAAATCTTGAGTTCTGAATTCAAATGTACTGTGGTGTAGTAATTACAAATACTGGGCTAGAAACTGGAAGATTATGAGTTCTAGTCCTGCCTTAGGCATAAAGCCAGCAGGGTGACCTTGGGCCAGTCACTCTTGGCCATAGGAAGGAGGCAATGTCAAACTACTTCTGAAAAGGTTGCCAAGAAAACTGCAGGTATCAGACCTGGCGGTTGCCAAGAGAAGGCGGGGGTGGGGGAGAGAAAACACGTATTATAGCAAAGTACAGTATCACCCTCACTCAAAAAAATCAAATCCCCTAAAATTAACAAAATGTTACACATGATATAATGTGGCCCATTAAATCGAGGTTTCACTGTAATGCTAAAAATAACCAGATGCCCCCTTTTCAGAGCTTTTGAAAGATAATAATATAATGTGGTGTCTGCATGTGTTGGGGGGAGGAGTGCACGAAGGGAGGCTCAGCCAATCTCATTGTACACATGTTGTACTTTGAATATAAAGAGTCTATTCCAATTCATCTGGAAATGTTTATAGCTGCATGCACATGCAGCAAGAGAGGTAAAGTTGTCTATTATTTAATCAAATGTATAGAGCCACTCAGTTCATACCTCTCTGGACAGGTTATAATATAAACAACCATTACAAAAATGCCAAAATCAAATCATGCCCAATAATAAAAAGGCATGAAAATCCCTTATCATCCCAAGACCTGGATCAAGAGCCAAGTCTTCAAGACTTGATTAAGAGCAGCAGGGCCAGGACAACCTGAAGCTTTGCAGAGATGCTATCCTAGAGAGCTGATGCCACAACAGAGAAGACATGCTTCCTGCAAAGATCAGGCGACACTGTATCAAAAGACAGACCCCACAACTCGTCAACTCTGTTGGAACATTCTAGGTAGATAGGGACAATGAGAGAAAGGCAGTCTGTCAAACAACCAGGCTCTATTCCATAAAGCATAAAGCATGACTGGCTGGGGAATTCTGAGAGTTGAAGTCCACAAGCCTTAAAGGGACCAAGGTTGGAGACCTCTGTTATAGGTCACAGCCAACACCATGAATCTCACTTGGAAGAACATTGGTAACTAGTGTACTCATGCAGCAGAGGCGTCTGTCAAGGCACACCCACAATTGCTCGCATAGTCACATTTTGGATCAAATGCAGCTTCTGGGCGCTTTTCAAGGAACGCCCACCGAGAATGCAATAGTCCAAGTGTTTCATCATTTAAGACATGACTGACTGATGAGTGAGTCCTAGTTTGGGAAAGATTGCAGTATGTGTACCCGATGAATCTGGCAAAGACTTCCTTTACCACCTGCTCCGAGTAGAAGCAGAGAATATAGGAAAACCTCCAAAATGCACACCAGTTTTGTTTATAGAAGAGCAATCCCATTTAGAACTAAAGATGCTAAATCCCTCATACCAGAAGAACCAAGAGCCCAAGTGATTCTGTCTTATCAGGGTTCAATTTAAACCTGTTCCTCTCCCACTTTCACAGCCTCCATGCATTGGGACATGAAATTAGCAGTAGTACTTGGTTGGCCTGGGATTGAGACGTACAAGAACACCAGCAGCATGATATTGAAGACACTGAACATAGTAACTGAAGGAGTATATTTACCCTGGATCGAAAACTCCTGGTGTGCGACATGTTGCTCCAGCACAGGACTGTAGCATCATTAGCCGATAATTCATTTTTTCTAAAACTTCTTGATCTATTGTTTTTGCAATATTAGTAATCTGGTGCGGGTCTGCAGTCAGGTTGTAAACTTCAACAAACACCTTCATGAAAGCAAAAACACTGCTATTAGAAATATGTACTTAATTCATCTGACAAATCATTGCGACTGAAGTTTCTTCAGAGTTCTAACACAGTGAAGTTGTTCACTCAATTCAATTTTTTTTCATGAATGGAAAGCCTAGCCTTGGGTCTCCTTAGAAGTTACAAATCATCGAAATTATTCATTTATTCATTAAAGATATTCATTCACTCAAAGGTATTAAAGAGACAGAAGATCAAAAAAAGATGGGTGCAAAGCGCTTTTCCCAAAAAAAGCATGTGTAGCCTTTTAGTAAACAAATATGTTAGACTTAAGATATCAAAATAATGCACATCAGTTCTATCGAGAGCAATGAATTCATGTAAGATTGAAACCATTTTGTGGATACGATTAGGGTGGCTAACACAGCTATTCTCATACCCACATGGGCAGCAACTCCAAGACTTTTGAAAACACTAAGCAGAGGCTTGGAACTGCATCTCTTCAGATAAGAGCTGAAATTTATTTTTCCATTGCAATCTTAAATTTGCCATAAATATAGTGCCTCCACTGTTGATGGCAACATCCACAATAAGATTATAATGGAGCTGCCTATGTAGCTTGCAGATGCTGATTGATCTCTGTCTTCTAAAGAAACTGGCTGTTAAATCAGAACAGTTCAAGTATTTACTGCTAATGTTGGTAATCATTCCAGGATTTCAAAATCATGTTGTAGGAAACATACAGATACCTGTGCTATTTAAAATATATGACATTGAAGCAATATAATGTATTACTTACATTTAAATATGATAAATATTATAATGATACTTGAACTGCAAGTAAATCTTTGTTAAGAAGGAATTGGATTAAAGTGAAATAGGAATATAAATATGGAATTATTTGCTAGAAGAGAATTAGGATGGCAATGCTCTTTGCTCCTAAAATCTTTTTCTGGTATATCTTTAGGTTCAACTTGTGAAAGCAAATCATTGCATTTTTATAAACTTCCTGAGACAAAATGTTGTCATTGTTTTTGAAACACAGAGAACTTTTTCAATGAATGTTAATGACTACTGTACTTCTGTTTTTTAAAGAAAGAGAGCTTAAAAACTTCTGGAAAAATATAATCTCTTTTTAGAAATGGGTCCTATTACTTTACAGTACTAAAATCAATAGCTATTATAAATCTAAATAAGGCAAAGGAATCTTTGTAGCTGCTTAATTAGAGTAGGTTCCAAAATGCATGTGATGATTATACAGTATATGTAAATACACAAGAGATCTTGATATTCTGCTTTTTCTTCTGCATGTGTTTTAACAGTAATTAGGTTTAATTCAAAGCATTGTTAATTGCAGAAGTATTGTATTTTCAGAAATATATGAAGGACTACCATTAACATGGAATTACAAAATTACCTCACGGTCATCAAATTCACAGTATTGCAGATTCCATTTAGTCGATAGCGTTCTTACACATGCGTATGTATTGTTATATGCATCTTCACAAACACAGTCCGGAAAACAGTGCTATAAAAATAGCTAAGTGTTAGAATACTTTTCAGTATCATTTAAATAGTATAGAACACTGAAACAGTATATACCAGTGATGGCGAATCTTTTAGAGACGGAGTGCCCAACCCAAAAGCCACTTATGTATCGCAAAGTGCCAACACGGCAAAACACACCCTCCACCCCCAGCCCTGGCGAAGCCCCCTCACCCGGCAAGCCCCCCACTGCCTTGTGGCCATCTGCGCCCCCGTGGCCATCTGCCCACCACTACTCGTGTGCCCGCCACCCACTGCTACCATTACTCACATTATTCTGTGGCCTGCTGGGAGCTATGCTCCCCTCCAGGTCTTCTCTCTCACCTGCCGTATTTGAGCCACCTGCCTTATCCAAGAAGATAGGAAGCACTCCGATTGAACTGCTGGGCAGAGGGGTGGCTAAAGTGGAGCATGGGAGGGGGAAGGGAGCCCTGCGTCACTCTGGCTTGCTACTAAAGGATTCTTTTTTTTACTTTGCTGGGGCGATGAAGCACATGCTGGCAGAGAGGGCTTTGAGTGCCACCTCTGGCATGTGTGCCATAGGTTCGCCATCACTGGTATGTACCTTTGACTCTGTCCTAGAGACTTCCAAAAATGATATCCAAATTTAATTTTACTATGCCATGTTTACGGCCAACATTTTACTAATACTAAGTATTTCCATATACAGCCATCTTCCTCTACATTTAGAATATGAAGGATTCTAAACAGAATGCAACATTTTCAACATTACGTACAGTAACACCTGGCCCAAGGGCAGGACAAGTAGGATCACTGCTGTTATGTCCTTCTCCTTGGTATTCAATCAAAACATCTGATCTCCAGGTCTTGTTTATTTCTCCTCTCTACAACAAAGGAGTTAACAAAAGTGGGTATTATTGCTTTTTGGAGGCTCGGAGACTGCCCAAGCTTTCTGTAACCAATGTATTTCTAATCAATAAAACAATCTTAGAATAGGAATAGAATAGAATAGAAATAAACTCATTAAATATGAAGACCCCCTCAATAATTTCATGATGGACAACTGTTGCCTTTTACCAATATATAGCACCATCAAAAACATAGCTAGTGAAAAACACATTTACAGATGATCGCACATTGCTTAACTCTGCACAGGAAGATGAGGTATTTTATCAACCTAGACCAGGGTTCTCAATAAAATCACGGTGCTCATTTTAGTCTTCAAAGATCTCATAGAAAGCTGTTTTGCATCACCTCAAACCTACTATTTAAACAGAAACTATCTTTTCTGTATATTGCTTCAAACCACGCTGTAAAACAATTAATTCCTATCAGTATTGACAGAAAAGTATGGGTGAAAATAAAAGATGGTTATAATTCAGTGATAGTTATGCTAACGAACCCTTAAAGCAATCGCCAAAATAAATACCTAATTTGTGCACTTACCAACAATGGTAACAATGACATTCCATCCATCTTTGTTTTATTCAGATCATAGCCTGCAATATCTAAAATAGTAGGACCTAAATCAATGTTCGCCACAAGCATCTAGAAGGCAAGAGGAATATTACAGATACTCCAACTGAAACAATTACAATGTTATAGATTTACAGAATGTTATACAACTGGAACTAGGAATTACCCAAAGTGCAGAAGAAATAAAATTAAGGCATAATTTCCTGATTCTATTTGCCATTTACTTATATAATGACCAGCTAAAATTCCATCTCAGCAGACACAGTCACTTTAACTTAGACCTGATAACTGGCCACCTGGGATTAAATAGATAACTTTTTTGTTAAGCATAGAGAACAATGGGCTCCCAATATATTCTCTTGAGATCAATAGCAACTCAATTTTTTTGCAAGATTTGGGAATCCTCATTTGGAATCTCATGAGATTTTGGTTTCTGACCATAATCTTAAATTTCAGGTGAGAATTCCAATATCCTTTATCTCTTGAGAATATACATTTAGAAAATGCTGCATGATTTCTGGATTATGAGGATGCCTGAAACATTGTTTGATAACATAGTGGTACACATGATGGATAGCTTAAAGCCAATGATTCGGAATATGAGCATTCCATTTTACAATAAATAGAGTAATTATGTAGTAATTCAATTATTAACCTATCCTTTTCTCATTATTAATAATAAAATGGTGCATAAGGATTTAAAAGTAAGGTCCATTCCAATGTACACAAAATATATAATAAAAGCAAGAGTGAGAGAAAGAGAAAGAGAAAGAAAAAAACCAGTTCCATATCATATATATCAAATGTGTATTTCTTATCCAACCCCAAGCTCAATAAAACAATTAATTTTATTAATAGGAGAGTAATAAATACTTTTTTATAATTTTAGGGGCTTGCAGCCCTGCAAAGAGTTCTTTGTTCATACTCTTCATCTCTATACAATCATGCAATGTTTAGGCATGGCTTGCAAATAGAAACAAGTCCTTCAAATGACTAGATACGAGGCTTTATAACAACCATTAAAAATACCTCAAGGATTAAAATATATGTAACTTCTACTGCTTTTTAACAAGCAGATTCAGAAACCATTACTATTTGATAGCATTACCTATATGTACATGCAGTTGTACTGCTTACCTTGTCTTACACAGCCGATTTCTATTCAAAATATATATCTTGAATTAATTCTCATTAATTACACTCAACATACAATTCATACTATATATGTTATGGCATCATACAATGTTCTCAAGGGAAAATATACCTTGTTTGTCTGGTTGGGTTTTATTCCTGGACCTCGAACAAGCAATGGAACTTTAATATCAAATTCATACAGCTGTCGTTTGTCAATAGGCAAAGAAAACTGACCTATAAATATAAAGAGCAGAAATTTTATCAGTAACTGCTTGCAAGAAATTCTGAAGCAGAATATTTCATTCTTCAGCGGCTGGTTTGTAAACTACTATTCTACTTTATCTGATCTACATGAAATATTTTGATTAGTTGCTCAACTGTTGGGCTTGAAATTTAGAGTTTTCAAAATGAGAATATCTGAGAAGCATATATGATCACCAAAAGTTGAAATCAAATGATGTCCAATGAATCTGTATTAGTTCTCTCCCCAGAAAATTCACATTTTTTTTTCCAAATGTATGTCTGGAACTCCTTAATTAATTCTAATATATATTTACCTGTATGGATATATTTACCTATATATATTTACCTGTATGAAATCCATTGTCCGATGTGTAAAAAATGTATGTATTATCCAGCTCTCTCTGAAACTGCAGCTTCTTCACAAGTTTTTCTATTAGATCATCCACTGACAGAAGTGTTTGCCATCTACATAGAGATTTGATTGTTCAGGTTTTACATCTCACAGAAGACATTCACACATTCTACAAAACCACGATCGATTTAGGTCAAAGTAAGTACTGTAACCTTAGGCAAAGATTTCTTTAGGGTTGTTTTAAAAAAATTATCGAATTTGCTCAATTTTAACTTTTTAATTTTTAACATGTAAAACTTATAAATTTTTATTTACTGCTAAAGAGCAACATACATGCAGCCACATTTCACTATTTAGTTCTTCCATCAATAGAAGTAAACTAGTCATTAAAAGTTTAAATCCAGGATCTCCAGTGAAAAGTGTTATTCCATTAACAAGATATAATCTGAAAACTGTATTTATAGTTAGTTTCCATTTCTGACTTTCAGACCACAGGAGTTTCAGTTTAGGCATAACGCTTGACTTGAATCTGACTAATTTAAAGTTATTTTATTCTGGTTTCTCAGCGCAGTACTTTCTAAAATTTCTCGACCTCCCAAACTACAAGGGCACCAAATTGCAGGAGGTTAGTTCACAGCAATTGAATTAATAGATCAATTGTCATATAATGTTTTATAACATTTGTTAAATATGAATTCCATGGGAATCATGTGTTCTGAATTTCTGAATGCATTCTGTATGTTAATGTAATTGAGGTACCTTGGGCTCAAAAATGGTTGCCCTGTAATGTATCATTTGACCCAGTTAAAGGTTACGGACACAAGAGTTTTAGTAGTACATAGATTATAGGTTCTATTTTTCCCCTTTGCTGCTGCTCTCTAGTTCAGCAGATATGCTGAGATTATAATAATTTGGAGAACTTTTCTAAAGTTAGGGTAGATGACAGATTGCTTTTCAAAAATACTAAGCTTTATACTTTTTAAAGCTAATTTGTCTATCAAAGCAATAAACTGAAGCATGCATTTTTATACAAGCTTTTCTTTGATTTTGCAAAAACAAAATCATATAAAATGTTTCCTACCTTTTCCTAAAAGCATCATCTAGAAATTGTATTGATGAATTAGTCATTGGAGTCTTTGCTTGTCTGATAAGCCAATGTTTGTCCTGGAAAAACATTGTTAAAAACATGAGGAAAAATGAACTTAATGTTTAATTAACATTATATAACTCTAGTTAAAGATAATATGCAAATTGTATGTCTATTTAGAAGTAAATGGCAGAATTCAGTGTGACTTGCTCGAAGTAATTGGGTATAGAAGCGGTACTCTTAGCAAGCTAGCCTATTTATTTAATGCAATCATTCATTTCAAACATCTTTTCCCAAATAAAAAACTGGCTGCCACATTTTGGCATTTGACCAATTTCAATAGTGACTATTGCTTAAATTATAATTCTTATATTTCAAAAGATCAAAGGGAAATTGAGCATCAGAATTTTCCATAAAGATACAGTGCAATTTGAAGTTGCAGTTGTACAAATGTTTCTTCTACAAGAAACCTAAACTCAAACATTATGACTTCAAAATGTTTTATTTTTCATCAATAAAATAATATTGTGGGAGTCCAAGGTTTTACTAGGCAGAAAGTAACAAAAACACCAAATATTCAAGACCATGAATAGAGGAAAAAAGAAAACACTAGCCAATATAAGAAATATATAATTATGCTTATATCATGAAGTAGAGCATCATGTGGCCTTCATTTTCTTCTAGAATCAAAACAGAAGGCACCTGTCTAATCGAGTTGATATTTTGTCAAAACAAAAAGTGGATCACTGTTTGCTAATTATATACAACTTATTTTATTGTAAAGTCTACATATATCACCATATTCAAAAGAGAAATCTATCCAACCGCAATAGAATAAATAATTTCAGGACAGTTTGTGTCATCTTGTTAATCAGTGCCTTCATCTTACTTCATGATCTTCAATCTAAATATGTAAATTCTAATTCTAATTAAATAAATGGCATCATTTGCTTACAATGCAATATTACATATACTGAAAAAGGCAAAAGACATCAGCAATAGTCAGATTTTTAAAACAAACAATTTAAAAGCATCTACCCTTACTGTTTGCCTTAGAAATGAGAAAGCTGAGTAATGCTTTAGATACAGATTAACAAACTTGTGTCAGAATGCTAGGTAATACGATGTAGGCAAAGCTGCTAAAAATAAATTAGTCAAAAGAATGAAGTATAGGGAGAGTCATATGCATCCAGTGGCAAAAAATGAAATGAAGTGACAAAAGTATGTAATATTCTAGTAGGAAAATATTCATTGTAAATAAAACCTAAGAATTAAAAAAGAATTTTGCTACCTCACATATTTTATACTACATATATTTGCCGCTACATATATTTTGAGATCAGGAAATTAAAGCAGAATAGAGATTCATTAAGAATATCTAACAAATACTAATAAGAGTAACTGTAAAAGATCCATACCTTTCCATGGATATTGAAGTTATTGTTTCTGGGAGCACTGACATTCTGAAAACTCTTTTTATATTGTGGAGCAGCTATCCATGGTGAGTGTGGTGCTGGAGTTGCTATCATCATGAAAAATGGCTCAAAGCTGGATTTATATTCCAGAAAATCCAAGGACATATTAGCCTGAAAGCAAATGTTTATTAATTTATTTACTCATTATCATATTGAATCAGAACCAGGTGTCTCTAAGGGAATACCTCAAATTCACAAAGCATTACATTTATTTTAAATGCTGTGTTCAAACAAAGAAATAAAAAAATTGCAAGGCAAAAGGGATAATAAACTCCTGTTCTTCAGATACAGCAAATTCAAGGATTAAATTGAATAAAGAAGAGAATCAGTTCTATGAATCTTGGATATAAAACTGCAATAAAATATGATAGTGATGATGAGGTTAACCTTGGAAAGGTTCATGAATGCCTTGATATCCAAAAAAAATCATACTAGAGAAAACTAGGAAGTACAAAGTGATGTGGAGCAAGTTTGTATCATAATTTCATAAGTACAATGAGATATGTGCTTAAGAGTTTATTTATGTATTTATTTATTTATTTTATTTAATTTATATACCACCCTTCTCCCGAAGGACTCAGGGCAGTGTACAGCCATGATGAAACACAAACATAATAATTAATAAAAACCCTTTAAAAATATTAAATAATTGACTGAATTACAAATTAAAATTACCATTAAAAATTTAAAACCAAATTAAAAACAGGGATCAGGACAACCCGGCTTGGGTAAATAGAGCCAGAGCTGCCACAGAGAAGACTCTCACCCTGGGGGTCGCCAGCCGGCATTGTCTGGCTGACGGCACCCTGATGAGGCCCTCTCTGT
>JANHFO010002761.1:7124-23944 GCA_032468095.1 Pareas carinatus | reverse complement strand
ATATTTCAGTGAGAGGCAAAACTGTAAGTAGGTCTTATTTTCGGAGGATGTCTTACTTTCGGGGAAACAGGGTACTATTCTGTGAACAAAATACATTTTTATAATTTTGGTGAGCAATCTCTAAGCATATAGAGTGCCATTTTGGTCTAGTGGTTAAGGTATCAGGCTAGAAAGGAGATGATGAGTTCCAGTCTGACCTTAATAAAAAAAGTCAACTGGGTGAGTTTGGGTCAGTCACACTCACCTCACAGAGTTGTTGTGAGGAAAATAGGAGGAAGAAAGTGTATTTGTTCACCACCTTGAATTGTTTCTAAAAATAATATAATAAAGCTGGGATATAAATAAAATAATAATGAATAAAATATTAAAAAGTAAATGCTTTGAAATTTCTTAAAAAAACAGTTAAGCACTGCTAACATTTAAGATCAGGCCAGTATGCTGGTTTGTCTTTCACATATATTCTGTAGAGACTTTTTTGTACTGTACTTACTGGAATGTTTCTTGGTAATATTTGTTACAGATGTGCTTGGAAAAAGCAGTCACATGTTAAAACTAAATGTACATATTGCTTCAATCTGATACTAAGATAGAGGTTTGATATTTAACCCTATTGTTGCAACTGGAATAGGTATTTACTTTGTTTCTTGTGACACTAACTTATTTGCTTGCACTGCAACGTTCTCTTGTTCTAGGAGCAGCTTACTGTCAGTTCATGGATATGTTGTTCCCAGGGTGTATTAGTTTGAAGAAAGTAAAATTTCAAGCAAAGCTTGAACACGAGTATATTCATAACTTCAAACTTCTGCAGGCATCATTTAAAAGAATGAATGTGGATAAGGTAAACATGTTTAACTTGAATTTTTCATGCAACAACTCAATGTATTTAGTAAAAAATTGCTCAATGATACATTATTATATATATTTTTAATTTATTAGAGCCATTTTAACCTTTCTTGAAAATATTGTAGCACAGAATGTTAAGTTAGAGGAGACTGACTATATGTATGTTATAGAAAATACTGGTTCTTAAATTTAAATGAGATAGATGTTATTTAACTTAAAAGCACTTTTTGGCATTGGAACAGATCAATTTAATTAATTGATTCCTTTATACATTACTGTCATTTCTATTTATACATCACTCAAGGTGGATTAAAATAATTAACATTATTGTAATTATATTATTTTTATTTTTACATTTTGTAAAGGCAAAATAAAAAACACCATCATTACCAGCAAGTGAATTCGAATTGGTTTACCCTTTTTCAAAGTACTAGAAAAGTGGGAGATAAATTCACTAGCTTGCATATAATAACCTGAAGTTGATAAAGAGAAGGCCACCTTTCCCATGCTACCTCTATACTTGTACTCAACTCAGTACTAGTTCCTGAATCCACGTTTCTTATTGGCAGTAGTGCCTCTTGTCATGTCTGGACTTATTAGCCCTTTATTTGATGTAAGCAACATTCAGCCATGTTCGCTGCAAGTAAGGCAAAATAGAGAAGACTGTCATTAGATACTTGTAGGCATCCCATTACAAAATGCCAAATGACTGTGCCTGACAGTTTTATAGATGTTAAAAATACAGAAATGGGGTTATTATTATTGCTTAAAACCAGTTACAATGTGCCTCTCTAGCCTTACACATTATTTTTAAAAAAAATTATATATAAGGAGATAAACGTACATTGTTAAATTATTAAAAAACAGTGATTTCATGAGCTCTCAAGACCTGCCTACCAAACAAGGGCTTTCCTTCTATATTCACAGTGAAAGTGTGGAAATCTGAATAACCTGATTTTCAAGCCACACTTAAAGGAAGTTCAAAGGGTGTATTTGCTTGATCATATATTTCACTGAGAATTATAGAGGAACTATCTTTGGATTCCAAATTCACACCTACCCTGACTTTGATAGGATTCCATCTATAATCAGACCCAAGCACCATCCAGATATCGTCAGGTCTTCCTGACACCACAACATATCTTGCTGGCTCTGTGTGGAGATATAAAATTGGTGATACTATAACTTTGGATGACCTTTCTTGGTAACTTCAGGTATATTATAAATGGTAGCGGAGAGAGGACCAAGCTGTGTGACATGACTAAAGAGTATCCCCCAGAGATATTTACGATCACGCACCTCCGTGTCTTTCGCCATGCCCTCAAAACATATTTATTTATTCAGGCTGGGATGTCCTAACTCCCCTTGGTTTTTAATTTGGTTTATTAGTTTTTGGGGGAACCGAGAATTTTAAATTTAAAATTATTTTAAAATTTGCCAACCAGTGTAACATTTTTAATATTGTTTTTATTGTTGTAATTATTGTGTTTTTATTGGCTGTTCACCACCCTGGGTCCTTCGGGAGAAGGGCGGTATACAAATTTAATAAATACTAATACTCAAGAGTTTGATCTCTTCTCACTGATTAGTAGAAGAGGCCACTCAAGTAAGAGAACTACAGAAGAATAGTGACCCCCCCCATCTCAGTCTGATTACTTGGTCCAGGAAGTTATAATGGCAAATGTTGTTGAATGCTGTCATAATGCCAAGCAGAACTAGAATAGTTCATCCATCCCAGTCCCACGAAAGGTCATCAAGAGAAAATGTGCTTATTCCATACCCAGTGCGAATCCTAACTAGAAAAGGTTCCAGTTTATCCAGAGCTGTCTATAATACAATTCAACCATCTAATGGAAAAAGGATGTTTGAAATTGGTAAATGGTGTTCTAAAAGTAATGACTCATTTTATAGTATCTAAAGTAAATGTAATATTTTATTGGCTTGGCAGTCCTATAAATAGATATTCTCAAAATGAAATTGTTCTCTAGTCTTTTAAAAAGCACTGAAAACATGAAATATAATCAATTTCTTGTTGAAATTATGTAGGTGATATCAACAAGGGCTACAACCTTGGAGAAAGGAACACAATGCAAAGTTTTACATAGTGATATTTGTTCTTATATTTACTATTTGGTATTACATTGTTATTAGCATTTGGAAACATGGTCATTTTTTACTGAAATTCTGTTGGCGTGATCTGCCTTGTTTTGTCATACAGGTTATTCCAGTGGAGAAATTAGTAAAGGGACGTTTCCAAGATAACCTTGATTTCATACAGTGGTTTAAGAAATTTTTTGATGCTAACTATGATGGGAAAGAATATGATCCAGTAGAGGCTCGGCAAGGCCAAGATGCAATTCCACCACCTGATCCTGGGGAACAGATCTTTAATCTGCCAAAAAAGTCTCATCATGCAAACTCTCCTACAGCAGGTATTTTATTCATGATTGTAAACTTGCTATATACAGTTGTAATTTTTGAATAATATACTAAAAATACAACTTCATTAAGGAATTAACTTTAAAGGACAATGGCTTTGTTTCCACACATCATATAACATTCTGTGATTTATGGGTACTTTATATAAAATGTGATAGTCCAGTTCTCAAATGGAGTTTATATAAAGTTGTCTCTTTGGCAAGAAGAGTAAATTTTCAAATGCACTTCTGTATGTAATCGTGGCTCATGATACTTTACTTTAGAATGAGTCATTTTAGGTTTTCCTCTTGCCAAAACCTGCTTTCCATTTTTCTTTAGCATATACAAGTAAACGAATGCACCTCTGTATGTAATCGTTTCTTATATACACGTTTAGTTGCTGATGTGGCAGCTGTAGTCTGATATTTTAGGAATCCTAGGTTTTCCACTAGCTTGTACCCACATACTGAAATGATAAAGACAGGGATGTTATGGTATTTTAACTATTATATTTTCGTTCTGGATAATTTGCATTTATATTTCACCATAGAGCAAAATATAAGAAAATTATATCTAAATTTAATAATCTGTTGTAAATATTTTGGCTTTCTGCAACTGGAGGTTGGTTTCATTAGAGCACTAAACTAGAGCATTATAAATCTCTTGAAATCCTTCATCCATAAAGAACACTACATTCTTAGCTGATGCTATTACTAATGAGCATATTAAGAATTGGGATGTATGGCATTTTCTCTTTACTTTTTAGGTTCACTTTCTAGAACCTACTGGTATAATCTAGTTTTATAGTGACTGGAATATTTCCAAATCCTAAGTGCTGGCCCAGTAGACAAAAGTACATGCATATACGTATACTATTTGTCATGCAGATTTTCTTTAGTGGTTATTAGTTTGATATTTATTGCACTGTTCATATAACAGGAAAACCTACAGGAAAAATAATAGAATCAGTTTAAAACAGTGTAGTTTTGAGTGCTGCAGCATTTTTCAGCAAATGTATTGTTTAACATGGGTCCCAATTCCCAAGCTGTAGCCCACTACTGGGCTGCGGCCAGTTCAGAAGTGGGCCACTCTGAACTGCCCGCAGCTTGACTCACAGGAGTGATGCATGTTTGCAGGCACACAACGAGTCACCACTTTCATGGACTGGTTCCCCTCCCCCCCCGCACTGGGCCTCCAAGCCATAAAGGTCAGGAATTGCTGGCTTAACAGAATGTCTTAATATGAAATGAAATCCCTAGAATTGTGATGGCGAACCTTTTTGAGACCGAGTACACAAACTGCAACCCAAAGCCCACTTACGTATTGCATAATGGGAACATGCACCCTGTGATGCCTCCATGACAACCCCGCTCCCAGTGACATAATTACACATTTTTAGTGTGATATTTGTTCCTGTTTTTGGGAGAAAGAGAGAGAATGAGAGAGACAGAGAGAATGAGATAGAGAGGGAAAAGGAGAAAAAGAGAAGGAGAGAGCGAGAGATACAGACACATAAAGAGAGAAAGTAAGATAATGAGACAAAGAGGGAGACAAAGACGGAGAGAATGAAAGAGAGAGAGAGAGAAAGAGAGTCAGACTGACAGACATACAGACAGACACAGAAAAAGAGAGACAGAGAGAGACTGAGACAGCGGGGTCAGCCAGTCAGCCAGGGCTGAGAATGTGAACTGCTCATTAGCCTTCAGCTTTTCCTGCAAGTGGAACGCTCCCCCGGTGCCTGGGCGGCTTCTCTGGGGGCAGCAGAGCGCTCTCTGGCTGCTCAGGTGGCTTCTCTGTAGACCTGGGTGGCTTCTTCTGAGGCCTGGATGGTTTCTCGGGAGGCCCGGGCAGCTTCTCCGAGGATGGCGGAGCGCTCTCTGGTCACCCAGGAGGCTTCTCCGGAGGCTTGCAGCTGAAGATGATTATTTAAAAAAAAACTTTCCTGAGTGAAGGCACGCATGCTGGCAGAGATGGTTCTGTGTGCCGGCTGTGGCACGCGTGCCATAGATTCGCCATCACTGCACTAGAGTGATTTTCATTCTTCGATATCTTCATAATAGCATTTATTATGAAATCTGATGATTGAAAATTATTGCACAAGACACAAGATGGAGAAAGGTTGTTGTACATAATGTTGTATCAGGTAATAGTGAAGCCACTAGGCATACAGAACACACTTCTAATTTGAGCTGTTTCAAATTCAAATGCCCTGTCTTGAATTTGAATGTTCTGTTTTGAGTACAACATGGGCTGTTTCAGTCAAGCTTGAATTGAGCATTTTGCAACGAAAGCATTTCTAATTTGAGAACTCTTACACACATCCTTGGAAGTTGCCAATAGTATATCATTTATAAACTGCCTTGGATCCAAGTGGACAATTTCTTAGGTTGATTCCAATTTTTTTCTGAACAACTTTTTAAAAAAATTCTCTGAACTAATGATACACACATTTCAACAACGTCAGCAACAAGAAAAGAGATTCTTCTAGTTGTGTGGGAGAAGAGATAAGCAAAAGTTATACAAGGGAAAATAATACAGGTAATCCTCACATAATGACCTTAAGGAGCCAAATTGGGAATGGAATTTCCATTGCTAAGTGAAGTGGTTATTAGGTGAACTGCACTGCTTAGGAACTTAGCCCCCAGGTCCCTGGCTTCAGCCGTCTCAGGTCATCACACATTCTCAATCTGCCTACCAGGATTCTGTGCACCAAATTCAGCTTGCTACCCTCTTGTGGCTGCCAGATAGTCTTGCAAAACAGCTGCTTGTTCTGGTGCCGCCTGTGAGGCAAGCAAAAGCAAGGTAAGTGCAGGCTGAGGATTTTGACCTGGAGTAATTAGGGACGGCTGGCAGCTCCCTATTTGGTACAACCCTGATATGACTCTATGGACTGAATCCTTGCCATATGCTTTGTCTCCTTTACTCTGTGCCATCTCAGGGGCAGGGCATGGATCTTTGTGAATGAATGAATGGTCATTAAGTGAAGACTATAAAGCCACTTTTAAATATAAGAGAACTCTGAGTTACTGGACAATTATTAGGGGCAATGAAGGGCAAGGAAACACAAGAAATAGCAATTATAGCAATTACTTTTGATGGGGAGGCAAATATGGGGATGGACTGAAGTAAGCTCACTTATAACATGGAGCCCTCAGATCAGACTGTTGCTTCAGTCTAAAAGATGATTGAAGCAATAGCGTTTTCTCAATTTAACTTTCTGTTCTTGCTTGAATGGTTGATAGAGTGTACATCTGTTCTTTATTCCAGGACTGTGCATCACCATGAACTAAAGAGAATAGGCTTTATCCTTTAATACCTTCTCCCATTTCTCTCTAGTTTCACAGTTGGTTTTTTTTATTAACTTTCAAAATTGTATTATCAAAATATAAAATACAGAAGAAATAACAAAGAAAAGTAAAAATAATGGTAAAATAAGGGAAGAAAAAGGAAAGAGAGAAAAATGGAGGGTGGAGGGGAGAAAGTAAAAAAAGCATTGACCTGACTCCTTCTGGTGCAGTAGAATAAGATACTAGTATAAAACCTCAACTTTTTATTTATTATAATACTATATACCAGTCATTTGTATAACAACAAACCTACCCAATCAGCAAAACTCAAAATCAGAGTTTATTTTTTCCACCTCAAGCATAATGTCTAAAGGTGGTTTCCAAGTAGAAACAAAATTGTGTTCTTTTCTTTAATCAAAGCAGTTAATTTAGCCATTTCTGCTAACTCCCATCAACTTTTGCAGACATTCGTCCATTGTGGGAATCACAATGACCTTTCATTTTTGTGCATAAAGTAATCATGCTGCCATCAACATATTTGTTGTGTGGTTTTATTTGACTTTATACAGCCCTGAGTCTGTCAGGAGAAGGGCAGTATATAAATATAATAAAATTAAATTAAATTAAATATACAGTGGGGCAAAAAAGTATTTAGTCAGCTACCAATTGTGCAGGTTCTCCCACTTAAAAAGATGAGAGAGGCCTGTAATTGACATCATAGGTATACCTCACCCATGAGAGACAAAATGTGAAAACAAATGCAGACAATCACATTTTCTGATTTGGAAAGAATTTATTTGCAAAGTATGGTGGAAAATACAAACAAGCAAGATTTTTGGCTCTCATAGACCTGCAGGGACCTAGTGAATGACCAGCAGAGAGCTGGAACCAACGTAGCAAAGGCTACCATCAGTAACACACTACGCTGCCAGGGACTCAGATCCTGCAGTGCCAGATGTGTCGTCGTGTTTGGAGGAGAGAGAATACTGAGTTGCAACCAAAGAACACCATACCTACTATGAAGCATGGGGGTGGCAACATCATGCTTTGGGACTGTTTCTCTGTAAATGGAACAGGATGACTGATCTGTGTACAGGAAAGAATGAATGGGACCAGGTATCGTGAGATTTTGAGTGCAAACCTCCTTCCATCAGCAAGGGAATTGAAGATGAAATGTGGCTGAGTCTTTCAGCATAACAATGATCCCAAAACACCGCCCGGGTAACGAAGGAGTGGCTTCGTAAGAAACATTTCAAGGTCCTGGAGTGGCCTAGCCAGTCTCCAGATCTCAACCCCAACGAAAACCTTTGGAGGGAGTTGAAAATCTGTGTTGCCCAGCGATAGCCCCAAAACATCACCACTCTAGAAGAGATCTGCATGGAGGAATGAGCGAACATACCAGCAACAATGTGTGGCAACCTTGGAAAGACTTACAGAAAACGTTTGACCTCTGTCACTGCCAACAAAGGATATATAACAAAGTATTGAGATGAACTTTTGATATTGACCAAATACTTATTTTCCACCATACTTTGCAAATAAATTCTTTCCAAATCATACAATATGATTGTCTGGATTTGTTTTCATATTTTGTTTCTCATGGGTGAGGTATACCTATGATCTCAATTACAGGCCTCTCTCATCTTTTTAAGTGGGAGAACTTGCACAATTTGTGGCTGACTAAATACTTTTTTGCCCCACTGTACATATAAAACATGTAAGAGAAAGACATACATATGTTATTTCTTTTATACTTACCAAGGCATACCAAAAACTCCATCCAGGTGGAACATGGCCAAGTCCTCCTGCATCCTCTGCTCCATACTGGAAAAACATAAGTCTAATATTAAAAGAGTTTATTTCTTCATTTTCTCAGCAAAAGAAATCTTGTAAGAGTACTCACAATAGCCCATAAAAGAGGTTTGAAGAGAGTATCATAGTTATCTGATCAAAGAAATATAAATCTTTAATGTAAAGTAAATGGCATGTTTTCTTCATGTGTTTTTTTCAATTGCAAGAAGCAATGCATGTTACACAGATTGAGTTTGCATATAATCACCTAATTTCCTATAGCTTATAGGTCCTATAACCAACAAAAGAATTAAGCAAGAGCTTCACTATTAAAAGTAGTGCTTATTTACATGGGGAGAGGCAGCTTCTGATGCTCACCTTCCCTTTCAATTATAAGCAGGCTCCTAACAACAAGCAGCTGATTGTTCTCCAATGGATGCTACAAAATGTGCCACACAAACTCTTTCACTACATTTAGATAATATATACTTATGATAATTGGTCAGACTCTAAAGTAAGCAATTCAACTAATTGTGTTTTCTATATACAGTATTCACACAGAGAGATACATATAGACTATTTAAATTAATCCAAAGAAATTCTATTTTTCGCATGCAATCAGCCATTTTATACATGCAAAAAACTTTTAAAATGGATATTTCAAAATATGTATCAGTATATAAACATACTTCATTCAAGTATTTTCCAGCGAAAAATGTTTGATAGCCACACTCAGACTTGAGTAGAGCTGGAAAAGTATATGGCTCCTGAATCTTCTGCCATGATTTGCTGCTGCAATTTCCTTCCAAAGTATTATTTACAACATGATGATTATGTGGATATTTTCCTGTCAAGATGCTGGCTCTACTAGGACAGCACAGTGCACTGGGTACATACTACATGAAAAAAGTATAGAAATTAGATACTAAAACAATAATTTCCTACATTCCAGTCTATAAAACTTTTAATAAGCAAATTTACATAAACAGATCAATAATTATAGGCCTTACTGTTTGTATTTTCCATAACATTTCTAAAACTATTCTACAGACAATATCCAAATGCATTTAAAAATATTTGATGACATATTCAGGTATTTCAAAAGTAATACGGCACTCACCAAAACAAAAAACCCTCACTAATATATAAATATTACCTTTAGATTGATATTATAACCCAGTAATTATTTCAATTTTAGATTTTAGTGAAAGGTTAAAATTAGGGACAATTGCAGTTTTTAGCATTACTGAAATGAACAAGATCTTTACTGCAAGAATACAGAAAATAATTAAATATGTCACATTTTAAGGAATATTTTAACATTTAACTTTTCCAGTTTACTGACAAATTTTAACTGGCTTCTGCAATGCCATCTCTCATAAGGCAATAGACCACAGCATTGAAATATTACTAAACCAAAACACTGTATAAACTGCAAAATCTTCAAAAAATATTGAAATATCCTGAAGGAGCTCTAGTTAACCTCAGAAGATATACTTCGAGCATTGGAATAGATAATGTTCTCCCACATGTTTTAAACAACCTCGTTTACAGTGTTGTTTGGGTTTGTATAACACTTGTATCCACGTCACCTAAAATCTCTCCCAGTAGTTAAAGATAAGCAACAGGAAGGATATATCCAGTACTGAGGGATAGCATAAGTCAGATATTAAAAAATCCACCTAACCTGCTTCTCCTCACCCCCTCATTATCTTTCTGACTAAATTTCTAGGAAGGACAAAAGCAATTTCCACCATTCATGCCAAAAGTATTTGAAGGCAACATATATCACCAAAGAACATAAAAAGGAAAATCAAATTCCTATCAGTCTTTGTTAACAGCTTAAGTGCCACCCAGATGACTATACTGTAAACAGAATGCAGAATGTCCATAATTAAGGAAAAATTACCAAATAAACTTTAATGTTGATGGAAATCAGAGAATCTAATTAAGACAATGCCCAAACCTAACAAAAAGCTCAAAGAGTTCTTTCCTGTTGCCAGCAAGAAAATAAAATTTTCCCAACTTTGTTTTTATTTCAGCAAAACATTAAGACATGACAATTCTGCACCACAGTGATTTCATTATATTTTCTATAGGTTCTATGGTGCTATAAAATCCTTTTCAAATGAAAAAAATCATAACTATAGCTAGACAAGCAAGCTGATTGACTACTGGGACAGACTTGCTGGAATGTTAAAACAGAAGTTCTGCCCAGTCCCTTTCCATGACTTTAATTAATCATGCTTAGAGTCAATTGCCCTCTGTATCTTCTCCTTTTTCTTTAGTGTCCTTAGAGTGTCAATTAAGAGCCAGGGTGGTGCAGTGGTTATTTCTGCTGACTGCCATCTGCCATTAGCCATCAAAGATTCAGCAGTTCGATTCTCACTGGCTCAAGGTTAACTCACCTTCCATCCTTTCGAGGTCGGTAAAATGAGGACCCAGATTGTTGGGAGCAATATGCTGTGTAAACTGCTTAGAGAGTACTGTAAAGTACTGTTAAGCGATATATAAGTCTAAATAAAAAACAATAATTTTGCAAACCCCACCACAAGGTATGTACTTACTGCATTTGAGAAACTTAGGCCCATTTGTGCAATAAGAGCATTGGTCTTTTTCAAAGGGGTCTGAAATAAAGGAAATATACAAAGAACCGCACTATGTAAAAAGGAGATTTCATTACTGCAATCTTAAGATCCACTAAAAAGTAAATACCACATACGTTATAATTTTTCCTAACTGCACATTTTGAAGAGCTGCATATACAATATTCCAGCTAGCCCAGAATTGTTTGATGTTGCATGCTTTAATCTTCAATAATAAAACTTTATAATTGCAGAGTAAGAAAATATATTATTTTAGTACTGAAATTTCAAAATCAGAAACAAATTATTTTGTATAATACTCTAAATTCTTGCATGGAAAACCATCCGATTTCTGCTCAGAGGTGTTTTCTTTCCTAGAAACTGCACAGAGTTACAAAGCAGGAGCTATTAACATGTTATAATAGTGGAATTATATACATTAAATTAAATACTTTAAATCCCAATATTGTTTTAATGTGAAACACCTGTGCTTTACCTAATTATTTATTAGTCAGTAATGGGCATAGTGCATATAAACCTTTTAGAAAATATATTTTAGAAAAATGCTATTCACGAACATATGAGTAACTCTATAAATATTCTGGATTTTTTGCCTTTCCAGTTTCCATGGAATTTAGTTTATAATATTCAAAGATTGCTTAAGGACTCAGCTAGAATTTTTAAATGGCACAAGCCTGGAAGCTGAAAGCACAGAACTGATAGTGTTCACTTCCCAAAGAATGTAATAGCAAACCTTGAGGCAGAAAATCTCACAAGCACTTCTGCTAAGGAATAAGAGCACAACCCATAAATTAAACCATTTCCTTCCTTTTGGCTCACTCAGAATCACTGCTGCAAATGAGCTGCTTAATTCTAGAGCGGGGGCCCTGCTAAATAACGAAAGATGCGACTATGGCTCAAGCCTTTCTTGGATTGATTCCACTACAGATGCATGCATCATTGTGTGAGTTTCGTCTACAGACCACTATAGCTGCCACTCTTTTTTTAAAGTACAGCAAGAGGCTCCTTTTAATCCCTTCCTGGAATGCAGAAACAATCACACACCAAGTCTAACGTGTGTGCATGTTGCTGCCTTGACTGCCAGTCGACTTCGACCCTCGCGTATTCCCAGGCTGACCTAACACGCAATAACTTCCTCTATTCAAGAAGTTCCAGGTTCCAGCAGTCTTCAGGTCTCTCCCCGTCCCCCCTTCCCTTAGTTGTGCACGCTTGCTCAGAGTTGGGTTCCATGGTGCACTCCCTCCCCTGCAAGCTGCAGAAATGCAAAGGAAGGAGTAGCCAAGACGTATTGCGAGGACGCTCCGCCCTGGGTATGTGCGGACTCCGAGGTCGTACCGGCGGGCTTTCTCCCCTCCCTTTCAAGATGACGGGGCTTTTCTACGCATCCTTTACTACAACCTCTGAACCTCTCCATACCACTCGCATTCCCGAGGATCCGTCCCCCCCCCCTCCATTCCCACAACCCGCAGGACACGAGCAAGGCTACCATTCCCCCCAGTTGGACGTCCTGGTCGTCTGTCAGAATCAGCACCACGTTGGGTTTCCGCTCCCCGCCGAGACCGGCTGCAACGGAACCGAGGAGCAGCAGGAACACCAAAGGCCGAGCCACGACCGGGAAGGTTCGAGCCATCCTTGCAGCCGAGTCAGGCGCGAGCTGGGGAGGAAGCGGAGAGCAGTCGAAGCACCGGAGCGCGCAGGGCAGCCGCGAGACGCCGAGGCTTACAGCGCGCTTCCTTATTTCCCTTTTTCCTTCCTCCCCCCTTCCCGCCTCCTCTCCTTTGATAGGCTGAGAGACGGAGCCGAATCGGGTTCACGTGACCTGGAGACCCGCGGCAGCTTCCGCGAAGGCCGTCAACGCGCTCCGGGCCCACCCACTGCTTCCGCGTTGCTGCCGGGCTCCGGTTGTGATTGGCTCGCCCAAGGGCGGCCTCAGGATTTCATTGGTGTTAAGGGCGCTGAGTCCTATCACCTGTTTAGGGGCTGAGTGTTTGCCTCAGCTTTGGGGCATTATCAGTCGTCAGAATAATGATGTATGACTGTATGATCCTTTACCAAAGCATGGAACAATTTTTTTTTTAAAAAAAAATCAAGAACACAATGATTACAAATAGACCTGTGAAATTAGCTACTTCCTAGTTAATTTGTATCCAACAATTTTAATGTTGGACATTCATTTGATGTCACCGGTTATAATTTTCATATTTAACTATGAGGGGTGCTTGGTGCGCTCAGAGCTTGCTTGTTTTCTTGCAGATATTTCATTATCCAAACTAGGTAACCTCACCAGTGCTAGTAAGGAATGCAGCTTGTTAACAAACCTGGTTACTAGTTTGGGTAATGAACTGTCTGCAAGAAAACAAGCAAACTTAAGAGCACCCAAGGAACGCTCATTTCAATCCTGGGCCCAAAACATATAAGTTCATTAGTTATTAAAATATCAAAATACTGATATTTCTGTTTTTCTGTTGCAACAAGCCAACATGGTAATTGTTCTTTATGAATTCTATATATAATCTGATTTAAATACTGTCTATACTGTGCACAAAATGTCATACTGTCTGTGAAACCTTTCTGTGTCTCAGATTGAAAATAAAATAATTTGGTCCTTAAAGCAGTATTTTGGCACAAACAAAGTTAAAAAGGGAAGGTGACTTTCCAATGGCCTGGACATATGATTGTCAAGAATTGTTTGGGAGAGTATGAAAGTTCAAATCATGATTTATGCTTCTGTCTTTTATGGAGGAAAAACTGTATTTAGGTGTAAATAGTCTTCTATAAATACTTAATCATTTTTGTTCCTAGGAAGAGAAGCAGATTTTGACAGTCACCAGGTTCAAATAAGAGCCTATCCAAATGGCCATATGTTTTCCTTAGAACTAAAAACAGTGTGCAGAAAAGTACTTAAGAAAAACATTTTTAAAATGTAATGTAAAGATTCAGTTTATTTTAGTTTAATAATAGCAGTTCCATGCTAAACCATCTTGAGTGTTGGCAAACAAAACAGATATCCTTTCATTATTTTACCAGTGTTTGTCATTCTTCCAATTAAGATGTAGACTTGGAGTAATAACTCTTAGGTTGTATTTCCATGATAGTTACTTAACTATGGCTTGCTCTGTCCGGTTCTTTAAAATCTGCATAACACACTGTATACAACTTACTAGGTTAAGAGGTCTAATCTGGGATTCAATGCATTTTATTAACCTAGTCTTAAACTGAGAGTAAAGTAGAAATTGCATGAAAAGTGATAAAATAGATAAAATATGATCCAGGCTTTAAATGATGCTTGGTTTTAACTTTGTCACTGTATAACATTTTGAATTTTTTTCTTTAAAAGGTGTATATTTATATGAGATACTGAATCCATATATTAGCCAAGCATGATCCAGTACATGACACAATTTTTAAATATTGGGTTGAGTACACTGTGTTTAAATTAACCCACAATCTGGACTGGCACCAGTCTGCAGCATGCCCGCATCCAGGCTGCACAGACAAGCCCCATTGGCTGGATACAGGCACCATGCAAAACCACGCCCCCTCAAGTCCGCAGAAAAAACTTTCTCCATGGAACTGGTCCCTGGTGCCCAAAAGGTTGGGGCTACTGGTTTAGTTTATGGTAGTGACTGTGTTTCTACAATGTAAAAGCCTTTATTTTACTCATGATAATTTGAGTTTAGACAACACAGCAAACTAAACCTCTTGCTTGCCTGCTTGCCGGCCTGCCTTCTTCCTCGCTGCTTGCCTTCCTGCTCGGACCCAGAAAAACGCCAAAGCCGCTGCCCGGGAGTTTTTTGCAGCTCCAGCAGAACGAGGAAATGCTGCTAGCAAGTGAGGGACGAAGGCAAGCAGCGGCAGCAACAACACTACTAACAGCATCAACGACTCCTTGGAAGGTATGCACCATTTCGGCCCTGTCGTCGGCTATTTCGGCCCCACCACAGCCCCCGGCGGCTCTCTCGCCCACACCATGGCTTCTGTCGGCCACTCCAGCCCGACCGCCGCCCATATCAGCCTTGTGGGCCCCGCCGCTGTCTCAATCGGGCATTTTGGCCCCATCGCCGCCCACGCCGGCTTTCACGGCCCTACCACCGCCTCCGCTGGCCATTTCAGCTCTGTCATTGCCTCTGCCGTGGTAACTGGCCATTCTGGCCTGACCAATGCCCATACCAGCCTTGTGGGCCCCACCATCGTCTCCGCCGGCCATTCCAGCCCCATCGCCATCCCTGCTGGCCCTCTTGGCCTCATTGCTGCCCCTGCCGGCCATTCTGGCTCCACCATTGCCCATGATGGCCTTGTGGGCCCCGCCTCCTCCTCCACCGGCCATTTCGGCCCCACCACCGCCTCCGCCGGCCATTTCGGCTCCGTCGTTACCTCTGCCGTGGTAGCGGCAATAACACGAACATCTTGGTGTCCCCGGACTACAACTTCCACTGGGACTGAACAGCACCCCACCCTTTTTTATAGAAGAGAATGTGTGTGTATGTGAGTGTATATACACTCACATATTGAGAGAGAATGAGAAGGACGGGGATAGGAAATGGAGCCCCCTCTGCTGAGTGTGTAAACAGAAGCGGATGGGGGCTCAGATATGCCCCCCGGTCTGGTATGAGTGAGATGCTTTGCCGGCCAGTACAGGAAAAGTCATCTGGGGGGGGGAGGGGACCCCTGGGGGAATAGAAAGCTGGAATATTCTGGTCGTGACTGGAAGAGGTAGATATGGCGGGAGCCAAAGAGTAGGCTGCTCTCGGGGAACTAGAACTTGCTGCCTTAAAGCGATTACTTGTTCTGGCCCCTTTGGTTCTGGTTCACCAGGCTCATCTCGCATAGCTGGTGACTCGGGATGTCAGGGCCCTGGCCTCAGACTGCTGCTGTTTAATGCCAGGTCCATTGTCAACAAGGCCCTCCTTGTCCGGGACTTGATCCTGGAGGAGAGGGCAGACCTGGCAGGTATAACTGAGACTTGGCTGGGCCAGGAGGGAGAGGTTCCCCTCTCAGAGATGTGCCCAGACAGGTTTCAGATACTGCATCAGTCGCGACTCCAGGGAAGGGGTGGAGGAGTGGCTACTATTGTCCGGAAGAGCTTAGGTCCTCGCAGGATCCCTGCCCCAGAGATTGTTGGGTGTGAGTCTCTCCTCCTGAAATTGGACTCTGGGGTTCAACTGGGCTTGTTGTTGACATACCTGCCTCCTAGCTGCGTGACAACAGCCCTGCCTGTGCTACTAGAGGTAGTAGCTGGGTTGGCGGTTGAGTTCCCCAGGCCGATGGTACTGGGGGACTTCAGCTTAGCATCACTCGGCAAATCCTAAGATGGTGCTCAAGTACTTGATGGTCCGACACACGAGTGGGGACACACACTCGACTTGGTATTTCTCTCGGAGCAATGGAAATACGATCTAGAATTATGGAGTATCGAGATCTCGCCCTTGTCATGATCAGATCATTTCTTGCTGAGACTGGACTTTAAGATGCCACACCCCCATTGCAGGGAGGTGGAGCCGATTAAATGGTTCTGCCCCAGGCGCCTAATGGACCCGGAAGGATTTCAGAGGGAGCTTGGGGAGATACCTGACTCCCTTCTCCACAGTCCGGCTGAAACCCCAGTGGCTGCCTGGTACAAGGTGATCCTCTCTCCTCTTCTTTTTAACATCTACATGAAGCCGCTGGGGGAGAACATTTGATGATTCGGGGTGATGATACACAATTATATATCTCCACCCCGTGTCAGTTCAGTGAAGCAGTGGATGTGATGTTCCTGTGCCTGGAGGTTGTAAGGGTTTGGATGGGAGTCAACAGGGTTAGACTTAACCCTGACAAGACCAAGTGGCTGTGGATATTGCCTCCTAAGGACTATACCGACTGTCCATCCTTAGTT
>JANHFO010002760.1:84204-94410 GCA_032468095.1 Pareas carinatus | reverse complement strand
CAAACCAGACAGTTATTGAGGTGCAGATTACGGACTCAATGATTCCTCTGTAGAACTGAGTCAGCAGTTCCTTGGGTTGTTTGTGCAGCCTGGTTGCTGACATGCCACGAACTGGTGCTGGTCCATGGACCGGGGGGTTGGGGACCCCTGTGGTAGAGGGTTGAGATTAAAGTCTCTAAGTGAGGTGAAGTCTAAGAGATATTAGGATAACAATTTGAAAGTGATGTAAAATGAGCTTTTTGGAATGCTCTGGAAATATAATACTTTGTCTTTCCAGGAAAATACTGCTATTTCTGGTAAATGCTTAGACAATTTTCCCAGCGCTGCACCATGCAGCTAACAGATGGGGAAATTGCATATGTATAAAAAGTGATTAAAACATACACTAATATATCAGGGGAAATCGTATGCTGGAACCATATACATGTACAGAATGTTGAAGAAAGAGGACCTCATATGCAGTCCGTTGATAGTTGCTCAGTGACTGGGTTTATATATCATGCTAAGCCTTAGTTAATTGATTTAACCATTGTTTATGGAATAAATGCCTGCTTTGTTAAATGCTTAACCCTAGTTTGTGGAATAAATTGCAAAATCTAAGCCAGAATGATAATATAAAATTTCCCTAACTAGACTTAACAAACTAAGTCAGAACCAAACCATCACACTACAATCTGTCTAGAAGATGTGTCAACTCTAAAGTAGCATCTCAGTTCCGTCCCCACCCCCCTGATATTTCTGCTAAACAGAACAATTGATATCTGTGGCTTTAAGAACTATACTGCAGGTAGTCCTTGAATTATGACCACATTTGGGAACAGAACGTCTATTGCTAAACAAGGCAGTTGTTAAGTGAATCGTGTAAACTTTAATCTGGTTCTCTGAGTTGTCTTTGTTGGAAGCTGGCTGAGAAGGTCACAAATGGTGATCACATTACAACGGGATGCAACCATTGTAAATACCTAATACCTGCCAGTTGCCAAGTGCCCAAATTTTGAACACAGGACTGTGGGGATACTGTAATGGTTTAAGTGCAAGGGCCAGTGTTAAGTCCTCTTTTTTCCCAGTACCATTGTAACTTTGGTCACTAAATAAATAATTGTAAGTTGAGGACTACCTGTGCACACAACAGGAGCCATTTCCCTTTAGGACATAAGGGGAAACCTACCGTATCTTTCACCTACTATGCAGTTGTTAAAGGTATTGGAATAATAGCAATAGCACCTAGATTTATATACCGCTTCACAGTGCTTCACAGCCCTCTCTAAGCGGTTTACAGAGTCAGCACATTGCTTCCAACAACCTCGTTTTACCCACCTTGGAAGGATGGAAGGCTGAGTCAACCTTGAGCTGGTGAGGATCGAACTGCTGGCACTTGGCAGAATTAGTCTGCAGTACTGCATTCTAACCACTGAGGCTCCAGGGCTCTTGCAAAACAATGCAAAAATTCTTTCACTGTTCTGGAACCTGGAGTACGAAGATAAGGCTTTGAGGAGTAGAGAAAAAAATGTTACCTGACATTCTTGCTCACAACTTTTACTAGATGCCTACTTCATTAAAAAAACAGTTTTCTACACGTTCTCATCAACGGATCACCTTATTCTAGAAAAATATAACCAGTCGATTGATAATCAGGAGACAGACACAAAGCTAGTGCCATCACAAAGCCAATCTGGTACAAAAATTAAAAGCAGCTCATAGCCTTCAACCACCTAAAAGTGGGAATCATCTTGAGAAATAAAGTTATGAGCAAATAAAAGTCATTAAAGTCTTTATGTTCCTTAATTCCACACTGAAAAGCAAAAGAAAGGATTCAAGTCCGCCATATGAAAATATAGATTTAACCATTTCCCTCAATTCTAAAGTATTAAATAATAATAATCTACAAGTTTTTCTTAGGGAGACAGTGTCCAATCCTAAAATAGACAGAAGATGGGACCCACAGTATCTTTGCTTCCTGCTTGTTTTTCCAAGCTTCTGGTATTGGACACTGATAAAAGCATATATTTTTGACTTGTACCGGAAGACTGACTTATTTCAGAAGTTCCTTTGGCCAAGGTTAATGTCCAAATTGTTGATTAATATTTCTTCTGCATCTTTTTTAAAAAGAAGGTCTCAAAGGCTATTCTGCCTGCTGGGGATAATTTCACAGCCCTAACCTTTGAAAATTACTGTTTAAAATCCCCGTTTATTCAGCTCCACATAAAGCAGAATGAGAAGGAATGATTGCCAGGCTACAATTGGAAGAGGGACGTTGTACCGGTCGTATTTCTCCTTTAAAAAAATGGAAAGGCAGCAACTACTGTGTGTATCCCTCTGGGATTTTCCTCCTCCTCCTCTTCCACCATCTCCTCCTCCTCCCCCTTTCTCTTGGATGTCGACTTGAAATCCCACAAGGGAGGTGGAGATGGTCACAAGGAAGCACAGTTGTGCAAAAATAGGCAAAGTTGACAGATGGAGCACTTCCTCTAATGTGGGTGAAAGAGGTGAAGGAATCCATCTTAGAAGGGATCATTATTCTATGAGAAAAGTCAGCTCCATTTGAGGGTGACAATGGGGGGGCAAGGAAATGGCTCTGGCACAGCTTCCTTTCCTCTCATTCTTTGCACACGCATGTAATCTACGTGTACTAAGCTGCCTATGGTTTGCTGTGGATGTAGAATAATGCATGAGTCCAGTCAGGGAGGTTTGTTCAACAAATCATGATAAAAAATAACCTGTGGTTTTCCACAATGATCATAAATGTAAGTCAGTTGCCAAATGGCTGAATTTTGATCACATGACCGTGGGGATATCTAATGATCATAATTGGGAAAAATAGAATAGAATTCTTTATTGGCCAAGTGTGATTGGACTTATACAAAGAATTTGTCTCTGGTGCATACGCTCTCAATGTACACACAAGCTACAAGGGACATACCACGATCACAATCATAGAATACATCCATCATGTCATAAGATACATTCATCATGTTATGAGATATATTTTTGTGATAGGCATAGAACAGTCATAGAATTCTAGTTAAACAATCTACAAGTCATACTAGGATACTAAATAAAACAACTACAATAGATTGTAGGATACAAGCAACAAGTTAATTTTCATACAAGTAAGAGAATAGGTAAGTAGATTAGTTTAGATTAGGCTAGAATTCCTCATCATAAGCCATGATCATAATCATAAAATACATTCAACAAGTATTGATCATAAGTCATTTTTTTCATTGCCATTGTAACTTTGGTCACTAAATGAGCTGTTGTATGTTGACGACTACTTGTACGATGTTTGCTTACTCTTTTGATAGAGCAAATAAATTTTCCTCTTGCCGTACAATCTCCTTGTTTGAATCTTTGAATCTCTTAATATATTTGCGAGACGAGGCAAACGTGGCCTTTTATATTTTGTGACATCCTTAAGAGCTTTTGGATCAGGTACATGGCATATTTTTTTAAAAAGCTTTTTTAATTCCAACTTTATTTTTATAAATAATACAAAGCAGCAAATATATCTAATACTCTCCGTCCTCCTATTTTCCTCACAGTAATAACCCTGTGAGATGAATTGGACTCAGGGAGAGTGACTGGCCCAACATCACCCTGTCAGCTTTTATTCCTCACTCCTGCTTTACCTCAGAGATTTATTCTGAGGTTAAGCTAAACTGAACAGCTGAATTAACAATGTACATGGAGTCATTTTACACATACATGCCCCATCTTTTCCCTTTACTTGCTGGCCTTAATGTTTACAACTTAAAAGGGCATTAGAAACAGGGAACTTCTACCTGATGTTGCAAGAAACCAAGTCTTCTAGAGCAGTCCATATAAATAGTATAAAAATTAAACTATAACGAAAATCACATCCTTATTGTTATGATGTACATCTATGCAGCGCTTCTATAAATACTGCTCCTTCAAATTTATGGAGTAATAAAATTTGGGGGCAAGGCGGGAAGAATTGATCAAGCTGAGATCCTAAACTATAAATTTGTAAGTGTCTAATCTCTGCCCATTCAGGATCCCCAGATTTAAACACTTAAAAAGAAAAACAAAAAGCAAAGATAGCTATGTTGGCTGTCTGCAGACTTTCAAGTTCCATTTTAAGACAACAACTTTTATTAGGACAATTTAAAACTCCCAAACTGCACCCAAACTTCGAGGTTTCTAGAAGTCTTACTAGGCAAAGGGCAAGCAAGACAAAGGAATAAAGAGGACAGTAGACTAGAATCTCTATTCAGTCACTGTTATTATGCTAAGCCACAATATGATTTGTTTCATGTTAGATTAGTGTGATGCGTGAACTCAGCTACAGTTTGTTTAGCATGATATATGAATCCGGTTTAACTTAATTACAGTTCATTCAAATAATCCACTCTTTTAGGTTCATACTGTTGGTATGCTGTTCAAGCTATATTTTAGCCTGGCATATTGTGTGAAACCCAGCCTACGTACTTAGTGTTTAGGAATGTCATGAAAGCTAATACAATGGATTTCGTTAGCCAAAGAATGCTATCGTAACAGAGTCTCTGCTTTTTGCATACGGTGACCCAACTAAACCTCTGACACAAACTTCCATGTTCGGTAGAACTCAGAGTTATGCACAAGTCCAGTGAACCAAACCAGACACATAAAGGAATGGCTGATGTTTAAGTCAGAGGCTAAACTTGCACAGCAGCTAGCACAAAATTAAGTAAATTCACACAGCTTCCAGGGCTGATATAACACATAAGAGTAAAGGTTCCCCCCACACATGTGTGCTAATTGTAACCGACTCATCTCCGTTTCAAAGCCGAAGAGCCAGTGCTGCCCCAAGATGTCCCCGTGGCCATGTGGCTGGCATGACTGGATGCCTAAGGCCCACAGAGCACTGTTACCTTCCCACCGAAGTGGTCCCTATTTTTCTACTTGCACTTTTATATGCTTTCGAACTGTTAGGTTGGCAGAACCTGGGGCGAGTAACGGGAGCTCACTCATTTATGCGGCACTAGGGATTCGAACTGCTGATTTGCCGACCTTCCGATTGACAAGCTCAGCATCTTAATCTGCTGAGCCACCGTGCTCCTGATATAACTCATAGCCACCAAATAATCGAAGGTTCTGCAGGCAGTCAAAGGATGGCCACAATGAAACAGCCCAGGGTACTGCAAGCCTTGCTTCTTTGGTATCTGTGTGTTGATGTCACATGTGAGCGGTGGTGACAGCAGTGCGATGCTGCTTTCATCATTCTGACCAAAGCCAACAAGGTCCTGATGATGCCCATTAAAAGCATGAAAATACTGTGGTGCCAATCATGCACTTTTTTCTCTGTGTGTGTGTGGGGGGGGGTGATGTCGCAACTGCATAGAAAAGGAGTAAATCCCTCAGATTCAAAACTTCCAGCAAGACTTCTTTACTAGATTTCAATGGGCAGGCAGGCTGAACCGAGACAAGATGAAATATCCAATCCTGGAGTCAGTTGGTCCTTAGCAGCTTTAGAATGAACAACTGGCACTGAATTGCACCCAAAAGCTAATGGACAACCCAGAGCAGATCCTGTAGTAGTCTTGGTTCATGATTCAGTCTGGGTACTGCCATAATTATTTGAACTTAGCATGGTGAGCTATGCTAAAGTTCTGAATGGCCTTCAAAGGCAACCCCAAGCAGGCCAGACTGCAAAAGTCTAACCACAAGGTAACCAAGATATGAGTCAATGAGGGGAAAGCTTCCTGTTTCAAAATTGGCTGCAATTGGTGCACAAGATGTAAGTGTCTGAAGCGCTCTTGGCCACAACTTTTTCCTGCTGCTTCGTATTGCACCGAGCTACACGGCGATTTCTTTATTTTTAGCCGGGCAGTGGGTTTTTGGAATTAAATATATACCCTGCCTTTGTTTTTAAGGAGCTTAGAGCAACACGGAGTACAGCTCACCCATCAATTTATTCCCACAGCAACAAACCTGTACAATAGAGCTGGGCAACACTCAGGACATTTTAATTGCTAGCGGCACAATGCAATAACACCCGTTCTTTCCCCACCGCTGCCATCATGACAGCTGACATCAGCTGTGTCTACGTGAGCGACATGTTAGATTCCTGCAGGTGAGACCAGCCTACACTGACCTGGATCTTTATAGAGGTGGGAGACTGCAACCTTCATAATTCCCCACAGGGCCCAAGACAACTACGGTGGGCAGCCAACGTGAGGAAGCGGTAATGTTGCTGTGAAAGGGAAGAACTATATATATATTTTTTCTTTTCTGACTGCACCCTCTCGCTTGTCGATTTTCACGAGAGAAGACTTCTGGTGTTCCAGCTGGCTTGGCAAAGGTGGGGGCGAGGCCTCTCTAAGGCAGAAGCCCACCGAGAGGCCTCTGCTGTTGAAAGAGATGTGAGAGCATCTCCATAAACACAGTCGGAATGAAACCCTATCTATCACCAGAGGTTCCCTATTTAGGAGAATTTGCTGGAGTGGGGCTGCTAAATTAACTCTTGACTCCTGGGGTATGATGTCATATGACCCTTATGGCATAAGGTTACCATTCATTCCAGCAATGCACCCAATAGGAAGGCAAGCGGCTGATCTCATGCCTGCATATCCATCCTTATTTATGTCTGTTTGCGCTTATCTCTAAATAACAGTCAAGCTATACTTTCCCACATAACTTTCTATTATAAGGGAGGAGGAGGAGGAGGAGGAGGAGGAGGAGGAAGAGACCCACTCTTGTTCCTTCCCCTTTCACTCACCTTTGCTGCTTTGCCAGTGATGTACACGAAGACAGTTGCTTAGGGAGAATTAGCCAATCATTGTCCCAAAGGTTCACAGCAAGGGGGTTGTATGTCAAAAGTCTCCGTCTGAAGCCTTTACTTATTGTTTTCATCCTCCAGGGTGCCTAGCTTGCTTTTTTATCACTAAAATTTTTAATCTTCCCAATAACTTGCTATTTGGATGGATGGCATATGAATTCTTTTATTGCGCCGTTGTTCCGATGTCTTAATATTGGTCTTTTATGAGAAGCTGTAAATGAAGTGGTGGCTGGCTTTAAAAAAAAAAAGAAGAAGCAATCCAAGCCACCATTTTATTTACTGCTTCTCATTTTTGCAAAACACCCTCTGAGGAGGTGAGGCTGAAAGGCAGTGAAACATTTGGAGGTTGGGGGGGGGGGGAAGCAGCTTTATGGCAGAATAATCTTTTGAGTCTGAGCCACTCAAATCACCATTCCAGGTTGCCTTGCTAAATACAGAGAGGTTTCGCTAAATTGTGGTTTGCTCAGTGGCTGTTGGTAGATTGTACAGGCCAATGGGATAGTCTAACTTAAAGAAATGCCATTGGGGGTGGCCTGGGAAGGATTCATATCAGCTGCTAAGGACCAACTGCTAAATTTTACGCAATCCTGCAAACCAGCTGGGAGCAGAGTTGAGCTACTAGGCTCAGTGTGCTGATTGGTGATTCCACAGCTACTGGTGGCAGCCATGAACTGGCAGAGCTGGTTCTTAAATATCTACCAGCTCCCAACTGGCTGCCATCATCCTTGCAATATGACCTTGAGGCCCTCCTACTTAATTCTGTTACTTCAGGATCTTGTTCCAATGACACCACAGTACTTTCGTTGTGCAAGGAATTACAAGAACCGTTCAGTATGTGAGCTTCAGCCTTTGCTGACTATCCTGAAATAGAAAATCACCATGAGACTCTTAAAAGAATTCCAGACAAGACATCTTATTCCCCCCAACCTCTCTCCCTGTCTTATGTGACAACTTCATTTTTGGTTCAATTAGTTACATAGACAAGACAGTCACTCAGCAAAGGTGCGCCTAGGCCCTGCAGGTGAGGATACACACCTACTTGGGCTCTTCCTTGCGTAGATTCTTCTAAGACCACGGTCTATCACTGAGGTGCCCAACAATTTGCAGCCACCACCAGGCACATTTCATATTTAAGAGCATGTGGCAGGTGCTCTGAGAAAATGGCCACAATGGGCGGGTGGGGTGGAGATGAGCCATTCGCAAAATATCTTCACTTACACCGTATAAGAACTCAAGAAGCTTCTTGGCTGAGAAGTTGAAATTTTTGTTGAAATGTATTTTTATACAACTACAGTAGTATTCAGCCAGTAGATTGCAATGGTTATAAGTTTGGATTGATGGTATATACTCTATGTTCTTTTGTTCTGAGTTGAGTTTCCTGTTTCCTGTTACAGTAAACTAGTTAAGCAGTAAAAGCACATGGTGACTGTGCACTCTGTTTGATCTGTGGTGCTATATATAAACCAAATTTCTGACAAGAAGTGAAACATTTTCAAAGAAAACAACAAGAAAGTCCAGTTGCCTTTTGGAAAAGAAACACCTCGGGGACAACCATGACCTGGATGATTGAGAATCTTCATACACATCTGTCCTCATGAGCTTGCTCTGTGCCATTCTCTTTTTGCCCTCCAGGATGTCACTGATCAAATTCACACAAGCTTAACATATTAGCCCATTTCCCAAGTGCTCACAGTATAGAATTGTATGAGAAGGGATCACCCAGCATACAAAGACGTAAAAGAACTGAGCAAAGTTAAAACAAGCCATGCTTAGTATATTGTGTGGATGTAGTGCTAGTCCGTTAAATAGCTTAGATGAATATCCTGGGCAGATCCAGTCCCTGCCAGCCTCAACCTATTTGCCTTTATGTTTTTTCAGAGCCTGTGGGCATGCCACCAAGCAGCCCTGAACTGCTGCCGAGGGGGGCAATATGACATCCAAGGGCAGTCTGGGAAATCCAGGTACATCTGGAGGCTGCTGCTTTGTTTTTTAAAAGTGAATGAAAATTAAAATAAGGCCAAATAAGTTTTTAAGTATTTAAAAGGTTTCTAGGGGTATATTTCTTTGGAGAAGGGGGAGAAAGGTGTTTTTTTTTAACACATTGGGGAGCTCCCTCTGTCTATTGGCAGTATTAATTGGGAATAACTTATCTGAAATGGAATGAATTGATTCCTAGACAATTTCTTCCTTCTAGCGTTCATCAAATAATTAGCGCTTTCAAAAATGGATAGCATTATGGTCTGTCTGTTCTGCAAAACAGAACTGGATGTCGTATTTGACTGCTACACATATAGCCCTCTAGACCAGTGGGCCTCAACCTTTTGGGCACCAGGGATCGGTTCCACGGAGAAAGGTTTTTCCGTGGACTGGTGGGGACATGGTTTTGCATGCTGCCTGCATCCCGCCAATGGGGCTTGGCTTGTTTGCATGATCCGGTTGCTGGCATACCTTGGCTCAGTGCCAATCCACGGACTAGGGATTGGGGACCCTTACTCTAGATAGACCATATGTGACAATCTTCTCCCAATCTTAATCATACTTTCCAAGATGTTATAAAATTATTTCTAGAAACTGACATTATACAGGTTATACAAAGCCGGTTTATTTCTCAGACAGTCTGTTTTTTTTTTAAAAAAAAGACAAACTTGTTAGTTCTCATTATTTGTTTAGAGCTTTTTTTAAAAATGCAATTCATATGTTAAATGCTTAAAGATTAACTAGCCCATAACATTTTAAAACAACATATGCATTTATTCACACCTCTCTTGTAGTCTAATATACCAGTCTGATGCTAGGAAAGAATGGTGCTTGATTTTTTTTTAAAATGTAAATTTAGCAGCTGTGGCATAGAAGTGTCATAGTTCCATATTTCTCAAATTACACATTATATTATATCTTTTCCTATCCTTCCGGATAAAAACCGAATCTTCTCTGAAAGCCTTTTTGCGTATTTGTTGTTTAAAGAGGACACAGAGTCCCTGTAGTGAGTGGGTGTTGAGAAGTTATAAAGCACAGTGATTAAGGAGAAAAGCAATGGTAAATTAAAATGGCCACTGCCTGCAGAGGACTAGCGGAGTGTCATTGCATAGTACATTTACTCAGTCTTCAAAAAAAGATGTTGAATGACAGAAGATCCACTGAAACCTGCAGCTTCCTAGTTCTTTAAACACAGGTAGTATTCAATCCTTCATTTAGTGACCGTTCGATGTTACAACGGCACTGAACAAAGGGACATAGAACCATTTTTCACATTTACGGCTGTTGGAACATCCTCATGGTTACATGATCAAAATTCAGACTGTTGGCAACTGGTATGTATTTATGATGGTCGCAATTTATTTATTTATTTATTTATTTAGATTTATATAGCGCCCTTCTCCCGAAGGACTCAGATAACATAAAAATTTAACATTGAACTTTAAGAATAT